>JAVJHZ010000079.1:0-63859 GCA_035592055.1 Phalcoboenus megalopterus
CGCGAACGCTGCTGTCAACATCGCTGTTCGTGGTGTTGACAGCCAGGTAGTCGTCAACCTGCCTTGATGCTCCATGCCCCTAGCAGCCAGCTAGGTGTGTGATGTAGCAAGCCCGGCCGTTCACGGCCGGGTAGTTGACGTAGTCCATGACGGTGGTGATGGCCTCGCCGTACTGCGTGGCGCTGGCCGAGCTCCAGGTGGCGACGAGTCGGTCGGTCTCGAAGTCCCGGCGCAGGACGACGCTAGGGCCGCCGCAGCTGAGAACGACCTCGACGTGCTTGTCGTCGGCGTCGTTCTCGTTCGTGTAGGTCTTGATGTCGAGGATGCTGTGGTCGAACGTCATCTGCGGGTCGTCGCTGGCGAGGTACTCGCACGTCATCTTCGTCGCGACCTGTGCACCGCCGTTCTCACCCGGCTCGAAGGCCAGGGACAGACCGAGCTCGTCCTCGTTCTCCTCGACCCAGTCCATGACCAGCGCTGCCGAGTCACCGTCGTTGCGCATGGCGTGCTTGAGGACGTCGAGGTTGGGTCCGGTCTCCTCGTCATCGGTGACGTAGACGTACAGGTCCTCGGTCATCGTCGGGTGCGCTCGGGCGATGTAGTCGATCAGTGTGATCGCGAAGGCGGTCTGGCTCTCGCCCAGGCTGCGCACGACATTCTGTGTCGGGCACTGGTCGGTGACGGTGTCCCAGCCGTGGGTGATGTGGGCAGCGGCGTGGGTCATGATGTCGTACCACGACTCGGCGATGCGTCGGATGCGGTCACGTTCTTCGATCGTGACCGGCGAGATCACCTCGAACTCGTAGCCGGGGAACTGCTCGTACAGGGCCTTGATCGCCTGATAGGGGCTTGTGCTGGCCATGGGGTTCTCCTCGGGATGTGGTCTGCAACGTCAGACTCGTGTGGTGAAAGGGGTGAATCGTGATCACGTCTCGTTGTTGCGCAGGTCGTTGATCTCGCGCTGTAGGTCCTCGACTTGCGCTTCGAGTTTGGCAATTCGACGAAGGTAGGCGTTTCGTTCCACCATCTCAGCGGTGTTTTCGATGGGCGTGATCGTTTGGAGGTGTTCGGGGTTAACGCATTTTCGATTCGCGCACGTGTGATGTACGGTCATGGTTTCGTGCACGGGTGTTTCGTTGCTCAGGCCCTTGACGACCCGGTGAGCGCCTGCCCCCCACCCCGGTATCACGAGGTTGCCGTATCCTCTCGGATCGAGAGCGCCTTCCCACACCCAGCATCGAGTTTTCGACGGGGTTGTTCTTGCAGCGAGGATGTCGATCGCTTCCTCGTAGTCGCCGCGTTGGATGGCCTCACGGATCTGGGCGTTGCTCTTTCGGTGTGGTCGTCTTCTCGACCTGTAAGCGCAGCTCGCTGCGTCACCGAGCCGCCTCAAGTTGTAGGTGTCGATCCTGACGTCTTTTCCGCAATCGCATCGGCACAACCAGTTAGGACGTTCATACACGATGATGGTGAGCTTTCCGAAGCGTTGGCCTTCGAGCTGTGCTCGTGGACGACCTGGAGGTCGTGGAGTGGTCGGCGCCATGTCACCTCCTTGGTGCTTGATCAGGTGTAGAACTCGCGGGGTTTGTCGTCGAAGGTCGATCGCCAGGCCTTGTTGCGCTCGGCGAGGACTGCGGTCAGGTCCCGTCGTCCGGCTCGCCGAAGCCTCAACATGAGTGCTTCGAGGTTCGGCGAGCCGACGCGCCGGGCGATGAGGGTGGGGTCCTCGCTGGTACTCAGCAGGAAGACGACGTCCTCGACCAGCGCCTCGCGCGCTGCGGCGGCCTTGGCCCGCTGGCGCTCGTTGGCCTCGTGCGCTGCGTCACGGCTGGTGATCGTCGTCATGACGACCTCAGCGCAGCAGCGCGCACACCTTGGCGACCGCCTGCACGCAGCGGCAGGCGTCGACCATGAAGGCCTGCGGCTCGGCGTCGGTGTCGGTGTGGTAGGTGATGAGGATCGAGGACTCGTCGTCGGGGATCGAGGCGTCGCCGTTGGTCAGCATGACCTGGGGGTAGGTCTGGCCGACGCGGCTGACGACGATCGCGGTGCAGTTGCCGCCGGTGCCCTCGACGCGTGCGTCCAGGGTGTGGTCGTGACGCGCGAGCAGGGCGAGGATCGACTGCGCGGTGCGCGGGTCGACACCGGCGGCGGTGGAGACGGGAAGGGCCATGGGTGGTGCTCCTGGTGGTTTCGGGCTCAGGGCGCGATCGGCGTGCCGTGCGTCTGGATGGTGATGAGCTGGTCGTAGGGCATCAGGACCAGCGTCGAGTTCATCTCGTAGGCGGTCGTCATGCTCGCGTGGTCCATGACATCGACGAGGACGTGGGCGTTGCATGCGTCGAGCAGGCCGTGAGCGATGGTGAGCATGTCGTTACGGGCGACCCGGGTCTCGGCGTTCGTGGAGAACTCGTCGAGCGTACGGCACCGATCGTTGTAGGTCTTGATCTTGTGCAGCAGCGCGTCGTAGTCGCCCTCGTAGTCGTCACGACGCATCGTGATGCGTGGCGCGGCGGCGGGGCTCGTGGCGAGGTAGACGTTCAGCGGCTCGATGATCGGGAGAGTCTCGTAGACCTCCATGGCCTTCTCGAACGGCTCGTAGTCGGTGTAGACCTGATGCACACGAGTCCACACGTCGTAGAAGCGCATCACGTCGTCCTTGACGAGCTGGTGTGCGGCGATCGTGGCGGTGGCGACGCTCGTACGGGTCTTCTTGGGGATGGTGGGGAGGGCCATCAGATGTCCTTGTCGTCGGTGGGGTACAGGTGGGCATCCACGATGTCGCGGATGTCGGTGAGCATGGAGAAGATCGCGGCGGGAGCGGCCAGGACCATGAGTCCCACCAGGCGCCAGTCGTGGTAGGTGAAGATCGACATGACGATGAACATCACGGCGTAGATCTTCATCGTGATCAGGAAGATCTTCGTGTCGCTGGCGATGGTGCGCTTGTTCGAGGGTGACTTTTGATTGCTCACGGCGCGACCTGCTTGACGGTGCACTCGGCGCGAGCGATGCACTCCTTGACGATGTGCTCGATCTTCAGCGCGTAGTCAGAGACGATCTCGTCTTCGTCGTTGCACCAGACGATCTCGACGAAGCCGTAGTCATAACCGTTGGAGGTGACCGGGATGATGCGCTGAACGTTACTGCTAGCCAGAGCAGCAACGGCGTTCTCGATCCTCATGAACGTGCAGGCCTCGTCATTGTCCTGGATGCGTACGTAGGCGTACTCGGCGAAGATCATCTCCATCAGCTCGATGCCGAAGGTCATCGCCCAGCGATCGGTGAGGTGGGTGTTGGGCAGGTGGCGACGCAGCTCGTCGTAGTCGACCTTGAGCGTGGCGTCGAACTCGACATCGAGCAGCTCGTCGAGCAGCCGCTCGGCAGCAGCCTTGTCGGGTGCTGTGACGCGCACCGTCGTGGTGAATTCGGGCATGGTGGTGCTCCTTGTCAGATGGTGGACCTGCGGGGCGCGAGTGATGTGGTCATCGCGCCCCGCAGGATCTTGGGTGTAGGCCGATCACTCCTGGTTGCGGGTGATCGCCTGGATGGCGCCGGGTCCGATCTGAGTTGAGTCGGTGTCCTTGGTCAGGGCATCGAGCTGAGCCGCCTTGCGAGCCGTCACGAGCTGATCGGCGGCCAGGATGCGAGCTTCGATCTCGGCGGTCGCGGCAGCGACGGTGTTTTCGGCCGCCTCGCGCGCCATCTTGGCGGCGTACTTCGAGTTCGTCGTTGCGTTGCGGATCTTCATCTCCAAGTCGCGACGCTTGGCGCGACGCTCGCGCAGCGGAGCCTTGGCCTCCTCGGCGGCGTTGAGCTCGTCGAGCGCCTCGCCCAGACCCGCCATGAGGCGTTGGACCTCATTGGCCAGGGCGTCGACGTTGGCCTGCATCCGCGAGAACGCGGGCATGGCCTCGATCTCGTGCCACCCCGACGGCGTGCCGTCATGGATGTCGGCGACACCTCGGATGGTGCACGGGGTGCCCGAGCCCAGACCCATCGAGGAGATGAGTTGGCCCCACTGTGCGAGCGAGAGCTCGATCTCGACGATCGGCTCCTCGGGGTGGACCCAGTCACGCGCGAAATCATCCTTGCGCGTGGCGGTGTTGATCGTCATTCGCACGACCTCGTAGTGGGCGATGTCCGAGCAGAACAGCGTCATCGGCTTGCCGCTGGAGGTCCGGGACACGGTGACGGCGCCCTGTGCCGGGTGATGCTCCCGGCCGAATCGGTCGACGGTCGTCTTCTGGTCGCTCATGCGTTCTCCTCGGTGTTCTTGTCGGCGGTGACGATCACACGCTCGATGTTCTCCGGGGCGAAGCTCGACTGGTAGAGGCCGAAGGTCTCGTTGACCGAGTAACCTCGTGCACCGTCGCGGAAGAAGCCCTTGCCAGTGGCGTAGGACCGCTTCTGCACCTCGCTGCCGTTGTTCGTCTCGATCTGGGTGTAGATCTTGCGCAGCCGCACGCGTAGGACGCCGGTCGTGGTGATGAAGTGACCACCACCGTTCATCGTGTCGTAGAGGAAGACGGCCGGGTTCGTGATCGAGATCTCGACGTCGTCGTTCAGGTCGGGCGCGACGAGTGCGGGCTTGACGTAGATCAGCGCGTCGAGGTGGACGGCCTCGTGCCAGTCCCAGGGACCGTTGTCGACGAGCTCGGCGACGGCCTCGTCGCTGGCGAGCAGACCGTGCTTGGCCAGAACCTTCTTGACGGCGGCGATGCGATCGTCGTTCAGCACCTTCGCATCGACACCCGACGTCGGCGTGCTGACCCCCGAGGCGTAGTTGCCGAACCATGCCTCGGGTTGGGTCAGGAGCTGGTCCATCGACTCACCCAGGTGGGTGCGGATCAGCATCGGCGGCGTATTCTCGACGAGCTCGGCGACCGGGTCGGAGTAATCCTTGTCGTAGATCTTTTCGATGAGCAGCTCGTCATCGGTGTCGAGCTCGACCTCGTGACCGTCGCTCTTGGCGGCAGCGGTTCGAGCGGCCTCGACAGCCTCACAAGCGTAGTGGTCACAGCCGCTGACCCGGTTGTCGGTGAAGTTCTCGTTGACGACTTCGTACAGGCTGCTGTCGTCACCGGACAGCAGCATGTCGACCTGCTTGTCGGTCAGCTGGTCGTCGCAGGAGACCGAGGTGAGGCACAGCTTCTCGGGCAGCGAGTCGATCGCGACCTGACGGTCGAGGGTCAGGTAGTGGTCCTCGGCCAGCTCGGTGTCGCGGACGTCGACCTCGATCACCTCGTCCTCGTCGAGGTTGAGGTAGCCGAACCTGGTGGCGACGATGATCGTGTTGTCCTGGCGCTGGATGCCCAGGACGCTGATCTGCTCGTCGTCCGCACGTAGGCGAACGACGGTCTGGGTGGGCGTGCTGTCGATCTCGTAGGCGTCGGCAGCACTCATCGTGCGGGTGATCGTGTTCATGGTGTATCTCCTCAAGATCGTAGATGCGTGTCGCCCTAGCGACCGGTGATGATGGCGTGGACGTGCTCGACCGGGACGACGAGGTTGGCCAGCAGCCTCATCCGGGACCGGACGAGCTCGTGGTCGATCGCTGCGGTCAGGTCGTCGGTGCCGAGGTGGTCCTCGACCAGGCGCAGCAGGCCGTTCATGATGTTCAGTCGCAGATGGTTGGCCATCTCGGGTGCGTCGCTGTCGTCCCTCAGACCCCACCGGGACCAGTCCAGGTAGGAGAGCTGGTGCGCGGTGGTGAGATCCATGCCGCTGGCGGGCAGGACGACCTGGTGCAGCACGGTACGCACAGCGGTGATGACCCGCTCGTCGCCGACGGCGGTGCCGAGGTCGACACAGGCGCTGATGACCTCACGGGTGGTCAGCGGGCGGCTCATGCGCTCGCCTCGTCGATCATGTGGGCGGCGACGGTGCGCTCGCGAGCACGGGCGCCGATCTCGAAGGCCTCGGCGATCCCGGCGAGCGCATCCAGGTCGAAGGGTCCGTCGTGCAGCACCGTGGTCTGCTCGGCGCCGTCGTGCTGAACGATGCGCAATCCTGCTCCCTCGGTGGGTAGGTTCACGCCGCTGATGCCGGTCAGGATCAGCCAGGGCAGCGGGTAGCGGCCGGTCATGGCACGGATCTGACGGCGCCCGGCACCGGGGGACTCGACGACGCCGAGCAGCCCCTGGGCCGACAGGACCGACAGGACGCGGTTGACGTCGCGGTGAGTGTTCGACATCGGGTTGGCGGTGATGGACATGAGGGATCTCCTGGAAGTGTCGGGGTGGTCGTTCAGACGAGTCGGGTCGGCGCAGCGAGTGTCTCGTGGTACAGGCTCTCGTCGTGGCTGGCGGCGAACACGGCAGCGAGTGTCGCGGTATCCTCGCCGTGTGTGCTCAGGTCGTGCTCGACGAGCAGGTGGACCGCGTCGGTGTCGGTCCCGGTGGCAGCGCTCCAGCCGCACAGCCCGCAGCTTACGGTCGCGGTACGTGGGTCGGCGCTCAGGTGCTCGATCGTCGTGGTGGCGATCCGCAGCACGAAGACGTTGTCGTAGCCCCACGTCGCGGGGCGCACGAGGGCGAGGCGACGCGTCAGCGGCATCAGGACGGCGCCGTCGCGCAGCACGTAGCCGTCGCGCACGGTGTAGCTCATCGTCGCTCCCGGTCGAGCACGAGGGCGGCGAAGATGCCCAGTCGCGCGAGGTCCTCGGCACGGTGCTGTGCACCCAGGTTCATGTTGAGCATTCGCAGCGTCTCGGCGTTGACGACAACGCTGGGGTTCGGCGTCGGGATGCTGTCGAGCTGTCGAGCGGCAGCGACCAGCGTCGTGGTCCCGGCGAGCATCGCGTTCGTCATCGCGACGATGGTGGTCAGCTTGTGGCGCAGCGCTCGCTTGTTCAGCGGCGCGAGGCTCAGGGCGTAGTTGCTCGTCATCGTGTCGATCTCGTTGATGATCGTCGTCAGCATCGTTCGAGATGCCATCGCCGATCGCTTCGAGCGCATGGCCTTGTCGAAGGCGAGCACGACGTCGGTGTTGCACAGGACGGCGTTCAGCCTCTCGGCAACAGCGGAGTTCGACATGACGGGGGCAGGTGCAGAAATGGTCATTGTGACCCTTTCGTGGTGTAGGCAACGAAACGAAAGGCATCCATCATGATGAAGGATGCCTTTCGTGGGTGTGAGGGGGGGGGCTGTGTTATGAAATTAGTCGCAGCCCAGGTCGATCTTCAGCACACGAGCGACCGTCTTGATCCAGAAGATCGACGGTGGACGTGTCACCGAAGACTCCATGGCGATGGCCTGGGCGTCGGCTGCGATGATGATCGGCGTACTGGGCGAACACGGTGTGAAGCACTGCATGATGAGTCTCTCGTCTGTGGGCACGAAGGTCCTATCTTACACGAGAACCCACAACCACGAATGGTCGCAGGGCACATCATCTCGTAGTGGGTCTCGGGCCGCCTCTGGCGGCCTGGAGAAGAACAGATCGACACGCACGATGTGCGTGTCGATCGCGTCTGTTGACGAAGAAACCCCGCTCGTCACTTGTGACGAGCGGGGTTTCATCCGATCTCAAGGAGTCCCACTCATGAGGTGGAAGTGAGGTGTTCCATGTCTCACCATGGATCACCCCGGTGCGGCGTGCCGCACCGATCTCAGCGATCGTGATGGGGGAGAAGAACCCACCCTCGATCGTGATGATGTGATCGAGGGTGGGTTCTTCAGCGATGTGATGAGGTGCTCAGGCGATCTTCGCGGTGAGCTGATTGAACCAGAACGCAGCGACGGTCACGAGATCCATGAGCATGGCGGTCTTCTCGTCGCCATCGGTGAGCGCGAGAGCCTCGTTGCGCAGACGCGAGATCATCGCGGCGCGATCGATGTCGGTGAACGGGATCTCCGAGGGCATGAGTGCGATCTCGGAGCGCGTCATGTCGCGAACCTGCTCGTCGAGCTCCATCGCGACGGCGATGATCATCGAGAGCTTGTAGCCGAGACGACCGAGGTCGAGCGCCTTGGTCCCGGAAGCATCGAGGCTGATGTCGCGGACGAGCTCGTCGACGAGGTCGCCGAGCAGCGTGGTGTTGCGCTCGGGCGTCCGGCCGCTGGCGAGAGCCTTGACGACACGTGCCTTGAGCGCAGCGGACGAGAACGCGGACTCGACACCGAGGATGACGGTGTTGGCGAGGACGGGCGTGGGCGTGATGGTGGAAACAGACATCGTGACTCCTTGGGGAACAGTATTCGAGATGAACGAAGGACCCATCATTGGGCCTCAAGTAGTACCCCGGCACGACCAGGTCGTGCCTATCTTGTCTTGTGTTTTCACAGTGAATGTGATGGTGGTACACCAAGAGCCCCGAACGATGATCTCGTCCAGGGCTCTTGGTGTGATCAGATCGTGATGATCAGAGCGTCTTCTGACCCGCGAAGATCTGCGGGGCGTAGGTCGACGCCTTGTGCCAGTCGGCCGTGGAGTCCCAGGCACCGGTGGGGATGATCCACGCGGTACGCATCGTCTTGCCCGCGAGTGCCGGGGAACGGGTGTCGGTGACGACACCGGCCCAGGACGATGCCTTGGCCTTCTGCGTAGCGAGGATCTGGGCAGCCGTGGCGTTGTAGGGCACGGTGACCGACAGCTTCGTCGTCGGGGTGTGCGTGGTGATCGGCCACAGCGTCGCGAGGTAGATCTTGTTGGTGGATCGGTTCCACGCGACGTCCTCACGGTAGAAGTACTTCCGGTCGCTCGCGATGGAGTTGGCGCGGGCGATCTGCGTCAGCGTGGAGGTCTTCCAGTCCGTGCGCACGGCGTTGAAGGTGATCGTCTTCGTCGTCGGCGTCGTGGGCTTGGTCGGCGTCGTGGTGGGCGGGTTGGCCGGGACCGTGTTCGTGCCGCCACCGGTGGTCGTCTTCGGCGGGGTCGTCGTGGTGGTCGTGGTGCCACGGTTGTTGACGACCGAGGTGCGGCCTGAGGTGGCGTCGGTGGTGCACGTGACCTTGTAGAGCGCGTTCTTGGCGAACGTGGTGGTCGTGAGCGGGACGTTGACCTTGTTCGTGCCGAGGTAGCCCCAGGCGGAGGAGATGATCTGGTGCGCCGAGATGCGCGCGGAGACCTGGTCCCACGTCTGGTCGTAGAGGATGCCGCCGCCGGTCAGACCGGTCAGGTAGAAGTAGTTCTTGTCGAGCACCGAGGTGGGCAGCATCTCGATCGAGCTGACGGCCGAGCCACCGGGACAGGTGAAGGTGTCGCCGGCGTAGCCGATGCCGTAGTTCGACAGCATCGCGTTGGCCAGCGGGCCGGGATCGGTGGCCGAGCGGTTGAGCCCCAGCACCGAGTCGGGGAGCAGGTAGGCCGTGGCCGTGGTCGTGGTGGCTGCGTTCGCCGATGTCGCGGTGGCGACTGCCGCCATGGGAGTCATCGTCGCCGCCGCTGCAACAGCGAGGGCGAGCTTGCGGTTCGTCTTCATGTCGTCCTTCGTTCTCGTGCTGCACCGAGGCGATTCCTCGGTGAGATATGCCCAGACTACGCGCAAGTATCACGGTCACGACGTCGATGCGCGACATTCATGGTGTATCATGCGCGACCCTCGTTGACATATCCTCGGGATCGAGCAAAGGCGACATCGAAGAACAGCCCCGTGACGTGGTGTGTCACGGGGCTGTTCGTGTGATTGTGGTAGGTCAGCGGTTCACCGGGTGACCTCTCGACCGAAACCGGTCTGCACGCCCAGGCGCGCGACCTTGGCCGGTGGCATCGTCATGGTCATGGCGACCACGTCCGGGCTGACGCCCACGCGCGTGCCGTCGACGCGGCGCTAGTGCCGGGGGATCAGCCGGGTGCCGTCGACGGCGGCGTACTGCTGATCGAGCACCAGCGCCACGACGTCGTCGGGTGCGTGCTCGAAGATCGCCCGCACCGCCGGTGGGGTCTTTATCGGGCGGCGGGTACGACGACGCCTCTCGGCGAGGACGATCAGTGCGACGACGACGATCGCCACGACGAGGGCGACGAGTGCTGTGGTGGGGGAGACGGTGCTCACGTGAGGTTTCTGTTCGGGTCGGTGGTGATTTCCGGTCGCGCCAGGGCGGCGGCTGCGATCATCGCAGCGCGCATGATCGCCAACGACGAACCGGCCTGCACGCGTTCGAGCAGTGTACCGGTGAGGTTCACCGTGGCCGAGTCGACAACGAGCTCAGTCAGGTCCAGAGCGACGAGCTGCCCGGGGGTGCGTCGTGCCATGGCCGCCTCGACACGCTCGGCCGTGGTGTTGTGCATCTCGACGAGCGCGGCGATGTTCTGTGCCACCGAGGCGATGGCATCGATGACCGGGTCGGGGTCGGTGTCGGCGTCGAGCAACATGACGATCACGGCGTAGGTGTTCGCAGTGATGATCTCGGTGTCGTTCGGCCGGGCACCTGAGCTGGTGTGGGCGTAGTGCGAGATGATCTGCGCGTGAGCGCCTGCGACCTTCTCGCGTCGGGTGTCGTCGTAGCTCATGTGATCACCGGAACCTGTGCCTGGACCTGGGCACTGGTGTCGTCGTAGCTCATGTGATCACCGGAACCTGTGCCTGGACCTGGGCACTCGCCTCGGCGATCGCGTCGGCGAACACCTGACGGGTCGTGAGGTCGTCGCGCACCATGTCGGCGCAGCGCAGCCCGAGCGTGTCGAGCACGGCGACCTTGATCGGGTGCGGGACGTAGTGCGGGGTGGACATGTCGAGCATGGTGGCAGCGGTGGTGTAGGTGTTCATCGGTTCTCCTGGTGATCGGACGGGTCGTTCGTGCCGGACCACTGGCGGATCAGTGGCCGGACGTAGTGGTGGTGCAGACCGGCGACGACCTCGTCCAGCGGTGGCAGGTTGTCGAGGCTGTACCACTGCTCGTGGTGATCGAAGGTCCACCACGAGTCAACGAGGGCTCGGTGCTCGGGGTCGTACTCGGTATCCAGGACCTGGATGCGTCCGACCCACTCACGTTCGATGTCGGCCACGGTGCGCACTCCGGTGACGTCGAGCAGGATCGTCTCGCTCAGTCCCGTGCTCTGGGGCAGCAGGGCGACCAGCGCGTGGCGCCAGTGCCCGTGCTCGTCGCGCACGACCGCCACGGGTAGGTCGTAGTCGCGGTGCAGGCGGGCCGCGACGAGGTTGCACCCGCCGTTGGTCCCGGCCTCGACGACGGCCGGGTCGTTCGTCGGGTCGTCGGCGAGAACGTGGGTGACGACCTCACCGACGAGCACGCTCACGCCATACCCCGGGCGTGGATGATCACCAGCGTGGCGACGAGCTGCTCACGGGCGACCTCGCGAAGGCTCGGGTCGGTCATCGACAGGTCGATCAGATCGCAGGTGTGCTCGACCATCGAGCGCAGGTAGGCCAGCCACACGTACGGCGCCACGGCGATCGAGCGCTCGACGTGCGTGTTCAGCAGGTTGGCGCTGATCTCGGGGTCGTTGTTCATGGTCGCGTCCAGGGTGTAGAGCGCAGCGGCCAGGTTGGTCGTGCCGTACCAGGCGATCACGTCCGGTCCCTCGGGATCGGACATGGACACGGTGGCCGTCACGACGTGCGCGGCGCGCTCTCGTACGACGTCGAGCATGTCGTGGATGCTGTGGATCGGGACACGACGTCCGTCGGATCGCATCATCGTCAGCGGACGGTGCTCGCACAGCGCCTGACGAGCGTCGTGACGCTCGCCCTCGATGTAGTCCAGGACGTGCAGGGTGTGGGTGTCGACGTAGGTCATGATGAGGTGCTCCTCGTAGTGATCGGTGTGTCGTGTGATGGTTCGTTCGACGCGATGACGGTCTCGGTCGAGGATGTCGCGCGCATGTGCTCGTTCATGGCATACTGTGACGCAAGCGCTCGGACGTCGGGTCCGAGATCGCAGAATCCACGCAATGAAGGAGAGCATCATGGCCAGCAAGACTCGTGTCGTTCGTACCCCCGACCAGCGTCTGGCGGACCTGGAGGCGAAGGCCCAGCAGATCCGTGAGGCCCTGGAGGCGAAGAAGGCCAAGGCCAACGCGAAGGCTGCGCCCGCGCGCATCTCGGCGATGGACGAGTTGTACTCGCTGCTCGGTGTCGACTCGATCAATCGCGACCCGTCGGAGGCCAAGCGTTCGGCCGCCGTCGTGGCGAAGGTCCGCGAGCTCGTCGACGGCGGCGCCGCCACCCCGCAGGCTGCTGTGGTCGAGAAGGCTGACAAGCCGGTCAAGGCTGTCAAGCCCAAGGGCGACGTCAAGTCCTGATCTCGACCCAGGCTCTGCCCCACGAACGATGAGGCACACCGCTGGCGGTGTGTGACCCACCGGTTCGTGGGGCATCCTTGGGTCGGCTTCCTTGTCGTGCTGTCGTCACCGGACCCGGTCGGCGCAGCAGGTACAGGGTCAAGGGTGACCATCAGGTCACCCGGGGCGGCGTGCCGCCCCACCATCAGCAGAAGGCATCTCGACTCGATGATCGGGGTGCTCGGAAAGCCTGGATCTGCTGGTGTTCTACGGTAGGCTGGACCTACCACACAACATCTAGGAAGGATGTTCAACGATGTCTGGACGGATCAAGCGCGCGAGTGTTGCGCTGACCCTGGGCGCGATCGCCGGTACGACCATGATCCCCTCGGCCTTCGCGGCTGTCGGCGGTGGCGGTACCGGTGGTGGCGCTGGTGGTGGCGGTGGCGGTGCCGCCGACTACTTCAAGGTCTACACGTATGACGACCTCAACGACAACACCCCGCAGCAGGGTTGGAGTCAGGCCTCGATCGACTACTTCTACAAGAACATGATCGTGCCCGACCTCATGGCCAACGGTGGCCTGGGTGGCAACCTGTCGGACCAGGACGAGATCAACGCGGCGTGCCGTCCGGCCCTGGCCGACGCGCAGGCTCGCGGCGAGGCCGCTGCGAACGCCGCCGGTATCGACCCGGCGACGATCCAGTCGCGAGTCGTGCAGGTCGCCTTCTCTGCCGACCACTACAACGGCAGCCCGCGCTGGTCGGTGTGGGGTTCCACGCTCGACTTCTTCGTCAGCGAGTACGACAGGTTCTGGCCGAGCTCGAACGTCTCCGGTGCACTGCAGAACTACCCGGCTTCACTCAAGCAGCAGGTCCACGACGAGGCCATCTACCAGGCGAACCAGGTCGGCAATAACCTGCGTGTCGTGTGTGTCGCGCTGAACAACCTGGAGACCAAGCCGTTGACCACCCCGACGTACAAGGTCGAGATCACTACGGACAAGCGTTCGACGTACACCACGCCGGGCGGTACGACGCCGGTTGACGACACGATCCACGTCAAGGTCACGTCCTCGGACGGCTCGCCGGTCCCGGACCAGATCCTCAAGGGCAAGATCAACCTCAACTGGGCTGGTGTCAACGTCGGCACCGACGCCAACGCTCGTCAGGTCAACTCCGTGCGGTCCAAGGACATCACGTTGCACTCGGTCAACGGCGACATCGTCTCGCCGTCGTTCTCACCGTCCGACTTCGGTTGGACCGCTTGGCCCGGTGGCTGGATGTGGTTCACGGTGAACATCCCTAAGCAGGGTGACATGGAGGCGTACGTCCTGACCCCGCACGCCGACCCGCGTGAGTCGTGGCAGGCCCCGGTCCCCAAGCCCGAGAAGCAGATCTTCGCGGCCGGGTCCACGACCCCGATGACTCCGACCGACGCCATGGCCGCTGGCATGATGTACAACGCCGAGGTCACCGGCAACGCGAACGGCTACCGCGAGGTCCAGTTCACGGACACCATCAACACCGACAAGGTCTTCATCGGTGCGACCGACAAGGACATCCTGTCGGCTGTCAAGCTGTACGCGACCGACTCGACGGGCAAGTACGTCGACCTGTCGGCGAGCCCGTGGACGACCTTTAAGATCGACCGCTCGGTCGCGGGCAAGGTCATCGTCACGGCTCAGTACGTGCCGGTCGCCACGACGTCGAACCTCGCCGAGGCCAACAAGTACACCATGTCGGACTTCAAGATGGTCGTCCCGACGTACGTGCTGCCGACCGGAACCGACTACACCGTGCCGGATGACTCGAAGGTCTGCTACTCGAACTTCACCCGCTGCCTGACCGGCGACAGCCGGATCGCGCGCAAGATCTCGCCGATGCCCGACAAGGTGTGGGTCCTCGACGAGGCCGGTGCTCTGGTGGCCGCCGACCCGACGCGGACGAACACCGTCTCGGCCGACAACAAGGTCTTTCTGCCGGGTGAGTCCGTCTCGGCCGTGGTCAACGGCAAGATCCCGGCGCACCTGACCGAGGACTTCAAGCAGTACTCGATCACCGACGACTGGACGAAGTCGGCTCAGTACGTCGATTTCACCGATGCGACGAAGGCCAAGGTCTTCCTCGACGGCAAGGACGTCACCGACCAGTTCACGATCACGAACGACGGCACCAAGACCATTGCGGTCGCCAAGCCCGAGTTCCTGGCGAACACCGGTGGTCTGGACAAGGACGCGGTCGTCAAGCTCGTCATCAA
This sequence comes from Phalcoboenus megalopterus, assembly GCA_035592055.1. Classification (NCBI taxonomy): domain Eukaryota; kingdom Metazoa; phylum Chordata; class Aves; order Falconiformes; family Falconidae; genus Phalcoboenus; species Phalcoboenus megalopterus. Next base: position 14,446 of record JAVJHZ010000079.1, read on the forward strand.
CGGCGCGTTCAAGACCGACTACGATACCAACGGCAAGACCGTCAAGCTGCTCAACGACGGTGCCGAGTCGTGGAACAACGAGGTCAAGGAGACGAACGAGCCCGCCGTCTTCACCTGGACGCCGGACCCGCACAAGGATGTGGTCGGCACGCTCGACCAGGGCGGTGACGAGTCGTCCATCAACGGCATGACCGCGTTCCCGGGTCAGAACATCGGCTATAAGGTCGATGTGGACCTGCGCACCCCCGCCGACATGGCGCGTGGTGTTCAGACCCTGGCGGTCGAGGACGACTACGACCCGAACTTCACCCCGAACAAGAAATCGCTGGTCATCTACGACTCCCGCTCGGGTACTCCGAAGGTCATCGGTGCGACGAACTACACCGTGAACTGGAACGACGCGGCGCACCAGTTCGTCGTCACGTTCAACCAGGACTGGGTCAAGGCCAACGTCACGCCCGAGTCCGGTTCCGGCTGGCTCACGATGCGCATCGACGGTCAAATCGACCCGAAGATCGCCGACGGTACGACGATCAAGAACCAGGCGTTCCAGATCATCAACGGCGTCAAGTCCGCTACTGAGGTTCCCGAGACGACGATCCCCAAGGTCGAGCCGCACAAGGAGGACCTCAACACGGACCTGCAGAACATTGACGGCAAGACCGTGGTCCAGGGTGACCACATCGTCTACCGCCTGACGATGGACGGCGGCCCGGCCCGTAGCGAGCTCGCGTACGACGTGCACAAGCTCGGCATGAAGGACGACTACGACGAGGGCTACCTCGATCTGACCGCTGACGGCGTCAAGGTGCTGAACAAGGACACCGGTGAGGACGTCACCGACAAGTTCAACATCCAGGTCAAGGACGGCGTCGCGTGGGTCTTCGCCAAGCAGGTCGACTCGACGAACAAGGCGACCGGTGAGAAGGTCCCCGGTGATCCGCAGCCGACCGACCTCGCGGCGTACGCCGTGGCGGCGATCAACGGTCAGACGACCCCGATCATCGACCAGTCGCTGCTCGGTCACGACTACTACGTCATGCTCGACACGACGGTGAAGAAGGAGACGGACGGCTACGTCATCAAGAACCAGGCCGTCCAGAACATCGAGAACGTCTGGCGCGAGACCGAGATCGTCTCGAACCCGCTCAAGGACATCAACCCGTCCAAGGACGTGGTGATCAAGGTCGGCGACAAGTCGATCAACGGCACCGAGGTCGCGATGGACTCGTCGTTCAACTACCAGCTGAACACGTCCGTGCTTCCGGCTGACCGGGCGTACGCGACCAAGAGCTGGTCCATCACGGACACGTTCGACGCCAAGCACGACTCCTACACCCAGCAGTGGGCCGTGACGACCGATGTCGACCTGTACGACGGCGACAAGCTCATCGCGAAGAAGGGCGACATCATCGCCGACTCCTCGGGCAAGGTGCTTGACGGCTACAAGGCCTTCTTCACGACCGAGTGGGACTCCAAGGCCGCCAAGTTCACCATCTCGGCGACCCAGGCGTACCTCGACGTCATCAACACGCACCTCGACAAGCCGGTTTCCTGGTCGGCGTACACGCAGATGATCCGTATTGCTCCTGGCGACGCGATCAAGAACGTGCACACCGAGTCGGTCAACGGCACGCCGCGCGAGTCGAACGAGGTTGTCACGAAGACGCCCGAGAAGCTCGGTCTCGATGTCGAGAAGTTCACGCTCGCCGAGGGTCCGACCACCGGTGACCGCGACGCTGCGAAGGACGCCCTGGCGCTCAAGCAGATCGACCTGGAGAACGGTGTCAAGATCGGCGTCAAGCTGACGAACACCTCGAACGTCACGCTCAAGGACGTCAAGATGACGGACAAGACGCTCAAGGGCACCGGCAACATCTCCGACTTGACCTGCAAGGTGCCGCTCACGGCGAATGGCGCTCAGGCTCTCGGCGGTACGGCGAAGGCTGGTGACCTCAGCACGGTCTACGGCAACGAGATCGGCACGCTCAAGGCCGGTCAGTCGATCGACTGTGAGGGCACCCTCATGGGCGAGACGCCGGGTCTGCACACGAACAAGGTGACCGCGACCGGTACGTCGATCTTCACGGGCAAGACTGTGACGGACAACGACGACTGGAACTCGACCACCCCGGACAACCCGAAGATCGATGTCGAAAAGTACGTGTCGAGCGAGGGTCTGTCCACCGGTGACCGTGACTCGGCCAAGGAGGCGCTGAACCTCGCGAACGCCACCGACGGCACGAAGATCGACTTCCTGGTCAAGAACCTCGGCGACGTCAACCTGACGAACGTCGTGCTCAAGGACCAGACGGTCGCGGGCACGGGTACCGTCACCGGCATCTCGTGCCAGGCCCCGGTCGACTCCGACGCGACGAAGGCCGCCTCGACCCCGACCGTGCTGAAGTCCGGCGAGCGGGTCGCCACGACGCAGACCGGTGTGGGTGGTACGGCCTCGGCCACGCCGACCACGACGGCTACGACGACGCCCACCACGGGCACGGCTACGGCTGCGCCGACGGGTACCGCGACTGCGGCGCCGACGACCGGTGCCAGCACGGCCCCGACGTCGGGTACGACGGCTGCGGCGAACGCTGTCACCATCCCGGTGACTCGTGACGCCAACGGCGTCATCACCGCCGACGCCAAGGCGATCATGGCGGCGCTGTCCGCTCAGGCCGGTGCCGCTGGTCTGGACGCGACGACGCTCAAGGCGTCCTTCCAGGACGCCTCGGGTCAGTACGTCGACGGCATGTCCGCGTTCCTCGCCTCGTTCGGCAAGGTCAGCTACGACTCGGCCACCGGCCAGGTCACGGTCACCCCGACCGACCCGACGGTGACGACCATCCCGGCTGTCACCGCCAAGCTGACCGACGCTGCGGGCAAGACGCTCGACCTGGTGGTTCAGGCGGCTGCGGCGACGACCGGCACTGCCACGGGCACCGCCACGACGGCTCCGAGTGCCACGCCCACCACGGGCACCGCGACCGGTACGGCCACGTCCACGACGGCTCCGACCTCCGGTACGACCGCCACGCCCACCACGGGTACGGCGACCGGCACTGCGGGTACGACCGGTACGGCTGCCCCGAGCGCGAGCTCGACGGCCTCGGCCACCAAGACGCAGGCGCCCGCGCCCTCGTCCGATCCGGCCAAGATCGGTCTGCTCAGGGTCGGCCAGTCGGTCACCTGCTCGGGCACCCTGTCGGGCGTCAAGCCCGGCACGAGCCACGAGGACAAGGCGACCGTGACCGGCATGGGCACGGGTCAGTCGAAGAAGCAGGTCAGCGACACCGACCTGCTGTTCGCCAAGGTCCCGGCCACCCCGGTGCCGCCGCGTGATGTCACCCCGGCCCAGCCGCAGCCGAAGGATGCCCCTCGCGGCGCGTCCACCGGTGGCGACATGCCGATCGAGCAGAGCCTGCTGCTGGGTCTGCTGTCCGCGCTGGGTCTCGGCTCGGTCGTGACCGCCTCCCGCGCTCGTCGCCAGGGCGCGAAGCGCTGAGTGACCGCCGTGGCCGGTCCGGTGACATCGTTGCGGACCGGCCACGGGGCTACGAACGTGCCGATCTTCCTCGGCTGGTGGCGGTCGGGCACCCGTAGCCACCAGACCCCGCACTCCTTGCGAGTGCGGGGTCTGGTGCTGTTCAAACCCGATGACATGATCTGATCGGGTGCAGATTGCCGGTTACTGGTCGGTAGGGGTCATGATGGCTCTCATGAGCTCATTCACGAAGTCTTCCGTTCCCGCACGCGCGCGTGGCGCCGTGCGTATCGCGACCGCCGCCGGGGTCCTGGCCGGTCTGGGCCTGGCGGCGGTGCCCGCCACGAGTGCCCAGGCCATGACGACCGACTCGGTTGTGGTCAGTGCTCGCTCGACCCTGGCCGACGGCAAGGGCGCGCACCTGGTGCTGCGCGTCAACGGCCAGGTCGCCAGCCAGACCACGGTCAACTCGACCAGCTGGATGTCGGTGCGCATGGCTGTCCCGTACGGCACCGACGTGCGTACCTCCAAGGTCGAGCTCGCCTTCGACAACGACGCGTGGAACCCGAACACCGGAGTCGACCGTAACGCCTACGTGCGCTCGGTCAGTGGCGGTGGCGTCACGCTCACGCCCTCGATGAGCGTGCGCGACGACGGCCTGGGTGCCGACGCCTTCGACGGCGTGGCGCTGTCGGGGACCGACGGCACGCTGAGCAGCAACGGCGCGCTGCGCTGGGGCGCCGACGTCTCGCCGGTGACCCTGCATGGCTACGCCGACTCGACCGGCTTCGGTTTCGAGCAGGTCAATCCGGCCAAGGGTACGCGGATGCGCATCTCGTTTCTGCGCGGTGGCGTCTGGCAGAGCACGACCTTCTCGACGGACAACTGGTGGTCGGGCTCCCAGTCCGGCTGGAGCAGCGCCTACGCCGAGCTGCTGAGCGCGAACGGCACGGTGCTGGCCAAGACGGCCTCGATCTCGCCGACGACGGCCACGAGCCACGCCTACGCGCCTACGCGTCTGTCCCGAGCGGCGATCGAGGGCACGAGCACCTCGACGACGACCACGCCTGCTCCGGCACCGACGACGGCGCTGACGGCGAAGGACCGTATCTGGAAGTCGGACAGCTTCGTCTACAAGAAGATGGCGGCGAACGCCCCGATCGCGTCCAACTCTTCGACGGTGATGAAGGCCGTGATCCAGTCCGGTATCAATGCGTACGGCGACAAGAACCGTCAGTATCCGTCGATGACGTTGAACAACTACGACTACTCGAACACGATCTGGACGAGTCACAACTCTGACCCGGCGTACGACATCCAGTTCTATGACTGCCAGAACAAGGGCTGGACCGATCCGAACTGGGTGTCGCAGATGAAGGGTGTGCACATCCCGAACAACGCGGTGCCGTCTCCTGGTACCGACGGCCAGATGTCGATCTGGAACGCGGACACGAAGTCGCTGACCGAGATGTGGGTCACGAGCAAGCGTCCCGACGGCAAGTGGCAGGCCTGCTGGGGCGGAACGATCGCCAACACCACGACCAAGGACCCGCAGTTCGCGAACCCCTACGGCGTGAGCGGCTCGGGCCTGGCGATGAACGGTGTGACCGTCACGGAGAAGGATCTCAAGCGCGGTATCATCGATCACCCGGTCGCGTTCGCTTTGCCGGTCGATGTCGTCAACAACCTCGTCGTGGGCAAGGCGACGCGCACCGATGGTGATCGTGCTCCCGGCGCCAACCTGGCCGAGGGCCAGTACCTGCGTCTGCCCGCGAACCTCGACATCGAGTCCCTGGGTCTGAACAAGATGCAGAAGATGATGGCGTACGCTGCTCGCGACTACGGCTTCGTCCTGGTGGACCGTTCGGGTTCGTGGTCGTTCTCGATGGAGAACGTGGCGTCGATCCCCGACGGCCAGAACCTGTACAACCAGATGTTCGAGGGTCTGGAGAGCTACAACGTGATGTGGGGTCCGTGGGGCTCGACGACGCAGCACTTCCCCTTCGAGAAGCTGCAGGTCGTCCAGGCCGGTTACGTGCCCTCGGGCGCCTGATCGACACATCGCGTCGAGGGTCGACGCCCTCTCGGGCAGGTGATACGCTTCGATGGTCGGGTCACGATCTGTGAAAGAAGTACTCCACCCGTACGCTTGGTGTTCCGTCTCCTCGTCGTGGTGAGCAGCGCCCCGGTCCTTGTGACCGGGGCGCTGCACTGCGTCCGGCGCCGGTCGTCACTGCTGGGCACGAGGGTCGTCCCACGGCGTGGGCTCTGGGCGCACACGCACGTCCCACAGAATGTGTTGCGCTTGTAGGGGTGAGTCGAGTATGCTTGAGCCCGAGGATAAATCGCATAGCCCACAGAGGCTGTCCTCCTTCCCCACACCCCACGAGGAGCAGACCATGACCACCAAGCCGCGCACCACCGTCGAGACCGCCTCGATCGCCGACGTCCTGCAGCCCAAGGCCCTGGACATCTTCATCGACACCCCCAACGTGGGAGTGGCGCTGAAGAAGGTCACCAACGAGGACGGCACGTCCGGGGTCGAGGCGACCGTGTACGAGAACATCCACTCTATCCTCGGCGACGCCTCCAAGGCCCCGAAGCTGTTCTCGCACCTGGGCTCGACCGGCGCCGACCAGTTCATCGTGCGTCTGGCCGACGACGCCTTCGGGCTGCACTGTTTCCAGCTGTGGAACATCGCCCACGAGCAGGCTGCCACTATGCCCGCGACGCTGGGTGAGACCGACCTCGTGGTCGACTGATGGCGACCCGCAAGAAGCCCGCTGCGCCGACGACGCGACGGGTCCATCTTTCGGTGCCCGAGGCTGACGTCTCGGTGATCGCGTGGCTCGATGCGCAGAACAGCGTCTCGGCCTCGATCCGCGAGATCATCAAGGAGTCGATCCGCCGCGACGGCATCATCGACCCGTGCTGCATGCCAGTCGAGCAGGCCCCGCGCCGCGGTCGGCCTCCGACCGAGTCCGAGGCCGAGGCCCCGTCGGCGCGTCAGGGCGCGCGTCAGGGTGCTGCACGGCCCGCCAGTGCCCAGGATGCCTCCGAGCGTCCTGGTGCCCTTGTCGGCGCTCCTGAGCCTGTTCCTGAGCCCGTTGCGCCTGTCGCAGCCGCTGCACTTGCTGCACCTGCTGCACTTGCGACACCGGCTGACGAGTCGTCGGCGTTCTCCATGGACGACGATTTCGACATGGAAGACCTCATGCGCTCCGGGCGCTGAGTCTTCTCGACCCTCACCTCGAACCACTGAGCAGAAAGTGACCCCACGATGAGCATCACCATGAACCTGATTGGCGGCCTGGACATCGGCAACGGCTACACCAAGGGCCTGATCCGTGGCGAGGACGGCGTCGTCGACGAGATCGACGTCCCGTCCGGCGTCATGAAGGTCCTCGGGAGCAAGCCGACGATCCCCACGCCCGACAGCGAGGCGCCTGGCCTCATGTTCTCCTCCGACGCCAAGACCGACCTGGAGGTCAGCTCGGCCTTCTACAACGACCTCGACATGGTCTTCAGCTCGGACATGGTGCCGGACACCTACCGACGCCTGTTCGGTCGTCGTGCGCTGACCGCTGACGGTCATTTCGAGCAGTTCGACGTCGTCTCGCGCAAGTCCAAGGCACAGCAGCCGCTGTCGAAGATCATTGCGCTGGGCTGCTTCGCGGCCAAGGCTGTGCGCGACTACGTTCGCACGACGGGCGGTCTTCCTCCGGCGGAAGAGACGATCGTCGTCCATGCCACGGCCGGGTTCGCACTGCCGATCACCGAGTACCGTGAGCACCGCTTCACCTACGTCAACGAGTTCAAGAACTCGACGCACACCGTCACCCTCAACAACTTCGAGTCCAAGGTGACGGTCAAGATCACGTTCGTCGAGGTCGCCGTCATCGCCGAGGGTGCAAGTGCACAGTACGCGATCGTGCGCAAGGGTGAGCCGTTCATGGCTGCCATGCTCGCCGAGGTGCGTCGCCACAGCCCGATCAACGAGAAGATCCAGGCGGGTCATCTGATCGCTGCTACGAACAGCATCGGCATCGACATCGGTGAGGGCACCGTGAACTTCCCAGTGTTCACCGACGGTAAGTTCAACAACGATGCCTCGATGACGTACCCGAAGGGCTTCGGCAACGTCATGGAGGAGGCACTGAAGGCGATGGACGCCAACGGCGAGAACTCCACGCTGAAGAACCGCAAGCAGCTCGGTGACTTCCTCATGACGAAGCCGAGCGTGCTGATGCAGGATCGCTACGACATGGCTCGCGCCTACGTCGACGAGCAGGCTCGGTTCTTCGCCGACGAAGTCGCCGAGCAGTTCGCCCGGGTGCTCGACGTCATCGGTGCTCGCACCGAGGTCGTGTACGTCTACGGTGGCGGTGCCGGTCAGCTCAAGCCCGTGCTGCACGACGTGCTCATCGCCAAGGCGGTCGAGATGCTCGGCACCTCCGGTCCGCCGGTGCTGTACCTGGACGCCTCGTACAGCCGTCACCTCAATCGTGAAGGTCTGCTCATCGCCGCCGACAAGGCTGCCACGCGCGTTGCCTCGACCCAGGTCCCGGCGTCGTCGAAGAAGGGTGGCTCGCGATGAGCATCCAGCCCGGTGGACCGGGCACGGACGGAACGGGTCGGGGCGTCGACCCCAAGGCAGGGCAGCGCAAGTACGACGCACCCGCCCCTGACCAGGCGCAGGGCTCCACGGCTCGTCGCAGGCTGCAGCGCGGCGCGCTGGGCGCCTGGCTCGCGTCGGTGCCCGCCTGGGCGTTCTGGTCCGTCGCAGGCCTTGTGGCGGCGCTGAGCATCTTTCTGGGCTGGCGGTACTTCACCGGTGAGGAGGCGCTCGCCCCGGAGCCGCCGGTGGCCACCCAGACCCTCGACCCGTCGATCACCAAGGACCCCGCCGCGCTTGCTCGCGGGGTCAACCCCGGCGGCAACGACGGCTCGAACCCGGCCACGCCGATCCCGGTCGACAACGTGCCGCACTCGGACGAGGGCTTCGGTGGTTGGACCGACGGTGGCACCACTGGTGAGAACGAGCCCGACGTCGCCGGTGAGGGTGCCTCGGGTCCGATCTCGACCAAGACGATGCGGCCGATGTCGGTGTTCATTCCGTCGATCAAGGCCTACGGCGGCCTGGTCGGTACGCACAAGTTCGTTCCGGGCACCACGCGCGGCATGAAGACGATCGAGGTGCCGAAGAACCCGCGCTGGAGCTCGTGGTTCGACCAGGGCTCACCGCTGGCAGGCTCGACCAAAGGAGTGACGAACCTGTCGGGCCACATCGCCTACGCGCGTCGTTGGGGTACGTTCCACAATCTGGCGAGTGCTCGTCCGGGGAACACCGTGTGGACCAAGGACGTCAAGGGGAAGCTGCAGAAGTGGACCATCACGACGGTTTATTCGCTCGACAAGGGTCAGTACCCGCAGGACTTCTGGTCCACGACCGGTCCGCCGAAGCTCGTCATGGCGACCTGCACCGGTAAGGTGATCAACCATGTCCACCAGAAGAACTTGTTCGCCGAGGCTGTTCCGGTGAAGTGACACGACAAAAGAAAGAAAGCCCCACCCGTTGCCGGGTGGGGCTTTCGTCGTGTGATCCATCCCCATGGATCGTCTATTCGATTGTCTATGGAGTTGTTCCACCTTCGATCTGTGCGATCGCGCGTGGGTCCGTGGCAGTGTGGCTACTACGGATGCGTGGGGATTCGACGAACGCCCCGTGCGCCAGAGGGGATCTGCGTCACGGGGCGTTCGTCAGGACCGAGCGGGGTTGTGTCGACCGCTGCTCGACCCTGGATGGATCAGGGAGCCTCACCGAGGGGGGTTTCGGCGGCGCGAGGCGCAGCTCGACCTGATCCGCTCATGGGGCGGTCAGCCGACCTGCGGGTCCTGACCCTCGGTCTCGTCGGTGACGACGGGGACCTCGGCCTCGGGCATCGGGGCGTCCTCGAAGCCCTCACCGGAACCCTTGCGGGCGGCGTCACGCTCGGCGACGCGCTCGAACAGGGCTTCCTGCTCGTAGCGGTAACGGTTGAAGCGGAAGCCGGTGATGACGAGGTTGGTCGTCCAGCGCGTCTCGCCGGTGTTCTTGTCCGGGTAGCTCTCGGTGCTGGCCTCGTAGTCCACGACGACCTCGGAGCCCTTCTTCACGGTGCGGAAGGGGTTGTCGGCGCCGGGACGGATGTAGTCCGAGATCACGGCGACGAGCTTGTTGCCGGTGCGACCGTCGCGGTTGGTGTACGCGTTCTGCGTACGGACCGTGAACAGCACGCGGTGGCTGCCGTCGGAGTTCGTGACGATCGTCGGGTCGGCGATGACGCTGCCGATGGCCGTGCCGTGGTTCATGGAGTTGTGCTGGGAGTGGAAGGACATGATGATTCTCCTTGGATCGATCGAGTGGTGCGGACGTTGGCTGGCCGTCCACGATTGCGAAGTACGGCCATCGTGGTGTGCTCGGATTCGACACCGAGATCTTCCTGAGTCAGGACGCTCTTCTTGAGCTACACACCGTGGGACATCGTAGTCCCAGAAGTCATCCGGCACAGCCGTGCTGTGCAGATGGTGATCTTGATCAGGCCTTGACGTCGATCGACGCGCAGCGCAACGCGGGGCTCGTCCGAGGCGATCGATGATCGACGGGCGCGCAGCCGGTTCCCGGGCTCGCCGAAGGCGAAGCCAAGTACCTGTTCATAGGTTGGTCCGGGACGACCTTGTCGTCCCCTGCCTCTCACCTGTTATGAAGACTCACTCCTCGAAGTACGTCTTCAACGCTTCGGGGATGATCCCGTTGTTGAAGTCGTCGATCTGCCGGGAGAACATCTCCTGCGACATCGCCATTGCCTGAAGCAGGTCCTCGACGAGAACCTGCTCGGGAGTCTTCACCCACCCCATCCGCTCACGGGCGTGAGCGATCATCGACAGGATGAGCAGATCGAACGCCAGACCGACGACGAAGAAGATGATGCACGCTGCTCCGATCGTCGGAGCCCATCGGCAGACGGCATCCCAGATCGGCGAGATCACGTGCTGGACGGTGTTGTTCATCGATCCTCCTGGCTGGTGGCTATGGTGCTCACCCAAGTCCCCGGACGGGCGTGCCCGTCCCTTCTTCGTCTGGTATTCTTTCCTTGGTATCAAGCAGAAATCGCACATTCCCCAACCCAGCACGGAGTCCTGACATGCCTCCTCTTACCCGGCGTCGCAGCGTCGCCACGATTCTGGCCGTAGTCGCCGGTGTCACCTGCCTGACTTCTGGCACCCCGCCCCAGACCACCGTCGAGGCGCCCATCGCCGCCCTGAGCGTGCGAGTAGACCCGGCGGCCAACAAGACCATCGTCCTGCGCGAGGACCCTCGCCGCAAGGCACCGTCGATCGTCTCGACACCGCACGGCGTCGACCCGGTTTCCAAGCTGCGTGCTGATGCCTACGCCGAGTGCAAGCGCGTGCTGTCCACCCCGTCGGCGTGCGACTCGATCGACTTCGTCATGACGAAGAACACCTCGGTCTACGCCGACGTCCCGATCGTGTATTCCCAGACCAGCGCCGGGGTGGACCAGGTGGAGTTGTCGACGCTGCTGCTCAAGGCTGATGTCGCCACGCAGGCCAGCGTCATCCGTCACGAGATGTTCCACGTCGAGCAGGTTCTCGCCGCTGGGTCCAAAGAGCGCATGGAGGTGATGCGCGCTCGCGCCAAGGCTTTCTTCGGTCAGCGAAACCCCAAGCTCGACGGCATCGAGATCTCGACCGACTGCGCGAACGTCGAGTCGTACGCGTTCGACGACATCGACCCCTACACGCCTTACCTCGAAGACCTGATCCGTGAACGTCTCGTCCACGGCGAGCTGACCCGGTCGTCCTCGGTCGTAGGTGCGACGACGACGCAGTCGTCGTTCCTGACGGCGAACGGCGCGACCCAGCAGGTCGCGGATCACTCCATGTGGTACGCGAGCGTTCGTCGCCAGTTGTGCTCTGGGTGGCGGCAGGCCATCTGGCCTCACGACGCTCCGGCGCCCATGACCGCACCGGTAGCCAAGACCTCGGGCGAGTAGGATCGAGGCGCCTGCACCCCGGTGACACCGGGCGTTACCACGGCACCATCAGGGTACGACGACGAGCACGACATCAGGAAGAAGGAGCACATGGCAGCAGAGATCGAGCGGTTGAACGTCCGGTTCGACTCGCAGACGCGCGCGATGGTCAAGTACTGGGCCGCGAAGAAGAACATCACCGAGTCGGACTTCGTCAAGGAGGCCGTCCACACCGCCATCGCGTTCGAGAACCGGGACTACCCGTTGCCGACGCTGGAGCAGGCCCGCCTCAACATGCTCGTCGACCTCATCAAGGAGCTCACTGTCACGGTGGGCAATCTGTCGTCCGAGGTCCACACCGGCCTGGCGTCGATGATCGCCCTGACCCGAGGCCGTGACTACTTCTCCGACGAGGAGGACGGCGAGCTGCGTGACGTCGAGCCGCTGGAGGACATGGGAGGATCGCAGCTGTGAGCGACACTGAGGACTTCGAGAGCCGCCTGCGCACGCGCGTGTCGAACGCGTCGATCCCGCTGGCGACTCACACCACCCGTAGTGCGCGTGACCGCACCCCGGCCATGCGCGAGCGAGGCTCGCTCGCGGCGACACCGGGAGCACCGGCTGGTAGCGGCGACGCCGATGCGCTCGCACGGCTGTTCGCCATGCTTGCCAGCGGCGAGATCGACGGCGCGACCTTCGATCGCCTCAAGGCTCAGCTGACCGGTGGCACGTCGGTGGCAGCTCCTACGGCCTCGCCCACCGCGACCGGTGAGCAGGCACCAGGCACTGACATGAACGACCCCGATGAGCCCGACGAGCCCGATGTCGATACCGAGGCTGAAACTGGTGAGACCGACAGCGGTGAGACCGATCCCGCCACGGACGACGACAGTGACGAGAACGACGACTCGACCGACACCGGTCTGGACGACGAGGACGAACCCGACGAGGTGGCCGACTCGGTGGATGCCGACGACACCATCGAGGCCGATCAGCACGACGACGCGCCCCACGAGCCCCAGGAGCGGTCCCCGGACACCCAGGACGACGCCGAACCTCACGACGGCGAGCTGGACGGTCTGGAGACGGCTGCTGCTGCGCAGCAGGCCACCCAGGAGATTCTCGACAATCAGGCTCGCCAGCAGGCCCATGTGGACGAGCAGGCTCGCGCGATGATGGCCGAGGAGGATGACGGCGACGAGTCGGATCTCGTGGACGTGTCCATGCTGCGCTCACCACAGATGGATCGTGCTCGCTCGATCCGCAACACCAGCGGCAAGATGGGTCTGGGCGCCGAGGGTCCGCTCAAGACGGTCAACCGTATCCCGGCCAGTGCGATCGACCTCGTACAGGCCCGGTTGCGCAACGCGCTGTTCGCCTCGTGCAACGTGGTGCTGTCTGGCGAGCAGAAGAACCAGCTCGTCGACGCGATCGGCAACGATGCGTACGCGGCGATGAGCGACGGCGAGAAGGTCGCCGCCTGGGCCGAGGTGATGAGCGACATCCCGTTGAACCGGATGCTTACCGCGTTCATCCTCGCCATGTCGGGCACGACCGTTCCCGGACTCGATCCGGTTACGTCGTGGTACGTGGACATCTTGCGGGGCACAAACTTCGCGATCGACTACCTCGACGCCTTGCAGTCTCAGGTCGAGCAGGTCGTCAAGCGACAGAACACGATGTTGTCCAACATCCAGTCGCTGACTGCGTCCGCGCAGACGACCGAGCTTCAGACCTCGTACCTGATCGCCGACCGCATGGCTGCAGTGAAGATCGCTCGCACGCCTGAAGAGCTTGCGATGCGTAGTCCCGTGGTGCGTCAGGTCATGGAGTCCTCGCGCAAGGAGCGCTCGAAGCTCAATGCCGAGGTCGCCGTGCACAACGGCCGACGTCGTAGTTGAGACCAACGAAGAACACCCCGTGAATCGTCAGGATTCACGGGGTGTTCTTCGTCGTTCACCGGTGCTGGATCGGCCAGCCCATGTGACAGCGCAGGACCTGAGCCTTGGCCTTGTCGGTCTTGGCTGCGCGCCAGGCGAAGTAGTCCTGCATCTCGCGGAAGGAGTCGCGCTGGAAGTCGTGCAGCTGCTCGATCGAGTCGAAACCGACCATCGGTGCCTGGGCTCGTGCGACCGCGATCGCCGTCATCGTGTCCGCGAGCGCGTCGTGGCTGTTGGGTGTGGCGATGTCGTAGCGCTCGGCGACGAAGGCCAACGCCATCTTCGAGCGCGGCGTCAGGTGGCGCTCCAGGGCCAGGGTGTCGATGACCGACCCGGTGACCACCAGCGGGTCGGCACCGGCACGAGCGAGCTCGTAGTCCAGGATCGTCAGGTCGAACGAGACGTTGTGCCCGACCAGGACGTAGCCCCTGGCCCAGCCTGCAGTCAGGGCCGTCGCGATCTGGACGACCGCTTCGTCGTGGTCCATGCCGGTGGCCGCGATCTCGTCGGTGATGCCGTGGACGGCTACCGCCTCGGGCGGGATCGGCGCGTCCTGGCGCAGCAGCCAGGTCAGGACGCGCGGATCACCGGTCCCCGGTGCGGGCGCTGCGACAGCAGCCGCGCTGACGATCCGCGCCGTGGTGACGTCGACATCGGTGGTCTCGGTATCGAAGCCCATGAAGGTCGTGGTGTGATCGAAGTGCATGTGGTGCTCCTAGAGAAATAGCTGGTGTACGGATGAACGACCACGAGGTGCTCGCCTCGCGCAAGCCTTGCTGGTAGTATTGCCGATCGAGGAACGAAACCATCACAGCCCTCCCCACGAACCTTTGGAGAAACCCATGAATCGTACGTTCGCCATCGTCCCGTTGGCCCTTGCCCTCACCGCTGGCCTCAGTGCCTGCTCCGACGCCCGCGAGCAGCCCGTGACGGCATCGCCGACCGCCGACGCATCGAGCTTCACCATCGGTGGGTCCACGACCCTGCACGCACCGAAGGGTTACCTGGTCGGCAAGAACTCCGACACGGCGGTCACACTGACCAAGGGCTCGACGGACATGATCATGGTCCAGCGCATGGACATCCCCGAGAAGTCGCGCAAGGACGACATCAAGACGCTGTGCGAGTCGGTGCGGGCGTCTGGTCTGAAGGCGCTGGACCCCGGGGCGAAGGCGACCTCGAAGATCACCAAGGTCGGCGGCAAGGACGCCTGCCAGGTCGATGTGACCGGGACGATCACGGCCAAGACGAATGCGATGGGTCAGAAGGTGACCAACGGTGCGAAGACCCCGATGAGCGCGTTCGGCGGCTTCGTCAAGGGCAAGACGCAGATCGGTCTGGTGTTCGGCCAGCACGGCGCCGCTGGACTCAAACGCACGACAGAGGACTCGCTGCTGACTCAGGTCGCTCCGTCTGTCAGCTGAGGGCGCTGGGGTGGATGACCGAGACGGGCACGTCGATGTTGCCCGCGAAGTCCACGGCGGCCTGGACGATCTCGTCCTCGCCGTCGTGGATCGCGATGAGCCGGTGCGACGGACGCAGCATCGCCTGGTCACGACGAATGCGCGACTGAGTGGCATAGGCCTGCCCATGCGTCTCGACATGGTCGGCCAGGTCGACGATGCGGTGGTACTCGGCGACTGCATCGGCGTCTCGGTCCTTGCTCTCGTCAGGTGCTGCTCGGTGCAGTGCGAAGAAGACCACGTCGGGGTAGCGCAGCGTCATCTCGTGGCAGACCTTCGCCCACACGACGTTCGCGCCTTCGTCGAGGTTGGCGCGCAGGATCAGCTCGTCGGAGTCCATCGCCAGCAGCGTGTTCTCGACGACCGACTCCATCGCCGCGACGAGCTTTGCTTCGACGACGTTGTGCGTGGTCAAGATCGACGGGCCAGGACCGACGAACGTCAGGTTGAATGCCTTCTCGGGCAGGTTCACGGGGACTCCTCAATGTGGTTCGGACATGACGAACGACCCCGCATCGGTGATGACGAGGTCGTTGCGTCGATGGCTCGGGTAGATCGATGGGTTACTTCGAGCAACCGCCGCAGTCCATGTTGATGTTCAACGGCTTGCCGCAGGACGTGCACAGCGTGAGCTTCTTGCGCTCGGGCTGGCCGTCGACGGGCTTGGGGACGATGAGCTTGCGCTCGACCATGGTGTTCTCCTCGGGCAGTGATCCCCGCGAGCGCCGATCGCCCACGGGGTGTGGCGTTCATCCTAGACCACTTCAGCACCATGACAGGAGCGAACCGTGAAGAACCGGTACAGCATCGAGCGCGAGGGCAGCGTGTTGCACGTGCGCGAGCTCGACCGGCCCACGGGCACCTTCTGGTCGTTCGGCCCCGGTGCGGTGATCGCCACCGGGACGAGCGTGCTCGCCGCGAGCGTGCTCGTCCTGCTCGCCACCGACGGTGTGCCGCTGCTCGGCTCACCAGCGACCAGCGCGACCTGGTTCGTCCTGGTCGTCGCGGTCGCCGAGGTCGTGACGCTGGGCCGACGAGAGGCGCTCAGCCTCGACCTGCCGTCGTCGGCCATGGGCGACCTACGCGACTTCACGCTCGCCGACGGCGAGCGCCAGGTGGTCGGTCAGGACGTCGTCGACGCCCTGGTCTGGGCGGTTCACCCACCGTGGTGGGCCAAGCGCAACGCCTCCACCTGATCTTCATCGAACGTCTCGGGCGGGCTCTGCCCGCCTGCATCACGATGTCGAGATAGGATCGTCACACCACACAACCCCACCAGGTCTCGTCGCCCGACGAGGCCGGAACACCATCGGGAGAACACAATGAGCAACACCTCGATCGACACCTCGGACCCTGGTACCGAGCCTGTCGTCATCACCCAGCAGGACATCGACCGTCGTCATCTGGTCGACATGAAGATCGACGGCGCCGGTTCGTGCGTCCTTCCCGGGTGCAGCGACGACGCGCACACCTACGACATCACGGTTCGAGCTCCTCGTGGTCGCGTGCGCCTCATGCTCGACGAAGGGCAGCGATGGTCTTTGCCGATGGCAGAGGTCACCGGTCACGAGGCCTTCGGCTGGTTCGTCATCGCCGACGGCTCGCTGTGGCTGGACATGACTTCGGTCTCGATCATGGCGGGCACCGAGACCTTCCGCCGGGCGAACCATCACGTCGCCGCGATCTACGAGCAGTGGCGCGAGCGCGAGGCGGCCTATGACGAGCTGCTGGCGAAGGTCGGTGCGTGATGGCTACTCGCGACCGCTACGGCCAGAGCATCCAGGACAACGCTCTCGTGGAGATCCTTCGCCCCGCCGACGGTGGCGATGACGGGCCGGACGGTGCGATCATGCACCTGATCGAGGGCACGCGCTGGCGCGTGCAGCACGATCCCGATCTCGGCGGCGACCGCATGGTGGAGCTGTACGACGGCCCCGCCGAGCTGTGGGTCGGTGAGGACGGCGAGTCCTTCGTCTACGACGCGCACGACCTCATGGTCGTCACCGTCTGATTCCACCGTCGGCGAAGCGCCGGTGACCCCGTACCGGGGCACCGGCGCTGATCTGTGCCGAATATCCTCGCGTCCAAGCCAACTCGACCCCATCACCGATGATAGGATCGGTCACGAGAAACCCATCGCGCGACCAGCCCAGGAGGAACACCATGACCCGCACCACCACGACCCCAGGAGGTCAGCGATGACCGTCGGCATCCTCGCGGAGAAGCCGAGTGCTGCCAAGAAGTTCGCGGCGGCGCTCGGTGGCATGTCCGGCACCTACCAGGGCACCGACTACGTCATCACGGCAGCCCGAGGCCACCTGTACGAGCTCGTCAAGCCCGATGCCAAGGCGCTGACCAAGGCGCTCACGTCACAGGCTGCGGCCGACCCGGACAAGATCGCCAAGTACAAGTCCTGGGCGCCTGGCGACATGCCGTGGAACCCGGAGGACTTCGCCTGGGTCCTCGGGGTGCGTGGTGACGCCGGTGACGTCATCTCGCGCGTCGTCCGCGACCTGTCGAAGTGCTCCGAGATCGTCATCGCAACCGACATCGATCCTTCCGGTGAGGGCGGCGGCATCGCGGCGAACATTCTCGTCGAGAACGACCTGACGACGAAGAAGGTCTCGCGCATGTACTTCACCGACGAGTCGGCGAAGTCCGTCCAGAAGGCTTTCGTCGACCGCAAGTCCATCCCGAACATCTGGACTTACGACGAGTTCAAGATGCACATGGCTCGCAGTCGCTGGGACATGCTCTCGATGCAGTGGACCCGACTGGCGACGAGCATGTGTGGCGTCCCGAGCGTCCTGCTGCGTCAGGGTCGCCTCAAGACGATGATGGTCGTGCTCTACGGCAACGGCTCCAAGGCGTACCACGAGTACAAGAAGATCCCGTTCTACACGAACAAGTTTCGCGACGAGAACGGCGTCATCTACTCCAGCAAGGACGAGCCGCAGTTCAAGACTCGCGACGAGGTTCCGAACGTCTACCACCCGAGCAAGGTCACCTTCGACGGTTCGGAGAACAAGCGGATCGCTCCGCCGAAGCTCATCGACCTCGCCGCGCTCGGTACGATCCTCGGCAAGGAGGGTTTCAAGGCCTCCCAGGTCTCCTCGACGTACCAGAAGATGTACGAGGCCGAGATCGTCAGCTACCCGCGCACCGAGGACAAGACGATCACGCCGGAGCAGTTCACCGAGATGCTCCCGCTGGTCGACAAGATCGCTGCGGTCGTCGGCGCGAACGCTTCGCTGTTGACGCATCGCGAGCCGCGCAAGACGCACGTCAAGGCGCAGGGCGCCCACGGTGCCAACCGACCTGGACCGAAGGTCCCGGCTTCGCTGGACGCGATCGAGTCGACGTATGGTGCGCTGGGTCGACGCATCTACGAGGTGCTCGCGAAGTCCTACCTGGCGATGCTCGCCGAGGACTACGTCTACGAGCAGCAGCGCGGTCACGTCACCGACTACCCGGCGTTCACCGGCACGGCGAACATCCCCAAGGAGCTCGGCTACCGGGCGATCTTCGATGACAGCGACGACGAGGAGCCCGACGAGAACCTCTCCACGAAGGGTCTGGGCGAGAACGCCGACCCCTTCGTCCACGAGGGCTTCCCGCCCCGTCCGCCCAAGCCTACGCAGGGCTGGCTGATGAAGCAGCTGGAGAAGTACGACATCGGCACCGGTGCTACTCGACTGAGCACCTTCGCCGACGTCACGAACGAGAAGTCGGTCCATCCGCTGCTCGTCGTCAAGCGTGGTGCGCTCTCGTTCGCACCCGAGGGCGAGACCAGCTACGCCATGATGATCGACACCTCATTGGCGGACCCGGTCGTGACGAAGCGGTTGTTCGACGACATGAAGCTCGTCGGCAAGGGCGAGAAGACCATCGACGACGTCCTCTCGGATGTCGCGACGATGGTCAAGGCCGACATCCCGATTATGGAGCGCAACGCGAGCAAGATGCACGCGGATCGTGGCACTACGCCTAAGATGCGCGTCGAGCGCGCCGAGGGTACCTGGAAGGGTGAGCAGGTCTCATTCTCGAAGACCTGGGGTGGCTACACTTTCAGTGACGAGCAGGTCAAGCAGCTGCTCGCCGGTGAGACGATCCGCTTCATTAAGCCGACTGACAACGGTGGTTTCACCGAGATCATTGGTCGTCTCGATCACTACGAGTTCAAGGGCGAGAAGCGGTTCGGCTTCACCCGTGACATGAGCATCTTTCCGACAGCGTATTTGCAACACACGTTCACGGCAGATGAGGCAAAGCGACTCCAGGCTGGTGAGATGGTCGATGTCGAGGGTTACATCTCCTCGAAGGGTAAGCCGTTCAGTGCGCCGACGACATGGAAGGATGGCAAGTTCGAGTTCCACTTCCCCGAGCGTGACAACACCTTCCCCGAGGAGTATAAGGGTCATCGCTTCACGGTCGGCGAGGCTTCAGAGCTCAAGGCGGGCAAGATCGTCGAGATCAAGGGTCTGAAGAAGAACGACGGGTCTGGGACGTACGATGCGCCGTTGTCGTGGAAGGCCGGACGGTTCTCGTTCCACTTCCCGGAGCGCGGTGGTTCCGGCGGTAAGGACGGTCCTCGCAAGGGTGCCGCGAAGAAGACTGCGTCGCGACCGCGCCGCACGAGTTGAGAGAGAGGAGTTAGGCAATGGCACGTTCCGACTACTCGATTCCGGCGACGCTGGATCGATCGATCGCTGACCAGGAGGTGGACATCACCCCTCCTGGGGCTCCACAGATCCGTCCGATCACGATCATGGTGCTTGGTTTCTGGCTCCTGGGTCTGCTCGTCGGGTTCTGGTTCATCATGTCCACCTTCATGGCGTCGGCTGGCGTTGGTACCCGAAGCTTCTGGTATCTGTCGTGGATCTTCCTCATTGGATGGTTCGGCGGTGTCTCGGTGAACAAGGAGATGCGTCTGATGATGTTCCCCGACTTCATCAACTATGTCCCGAAGTCGCATCGCTATGTACTGACGCGCAAGAACAGCCCGGCGAAGTCGTTCTACGGCATTGTTGGTATCGATCGAATCGATAAGAACGGCCTCATCTACTATATGGACGGAACGATCGGCCGGTCGTATCTCGTAGTGGGTACTGCGTCGCTGCTGCTGTTCCCTGAACATCGTGATGCCGTTCTCGACCAGTACGACAGCTTCTGGCGCAAGTTCAAGACGCTGCCTGGTACCGAGGTCATCACGGTGACGAAGAAGGAGCCGCAGCGCATCTACGAGCAGGTCGCGAACCTGGAACATCTCGCGCAGAACCTGGACAACGACGATCCTGATCTGCGTGCGCTGCTCGACGAACGTTTCGATGTGCTGCGGACCTGGGTCGGTGACAAGTACCTGTCGATCCACCAGTACATGATCATCAAGGCTCGCTCGATCGAGGACTTGCGTGTTGCCCAAGCCTTCATGGGCAAGGAGGTCGAGGAGGGCAAGGTCTTCCGCAGCGTCGAGCCGCTGAGCCCTTCGGAGGTCACCGACATGCTCGCGGTGTTCTACCAGGGTCGACGCCCCGGCGATGTTGTCGGCTCGCTGCCCAAGGACGTCGTGTCGGTCTGATCGACCACCACAGCCGGTTCATGCGCACACCGGGTTCTCCTCGTGAGAGCCCGGTGCGCGCCTTTGCACGGCTGTCGAAGATTTTCGGTAGACTGACCCCACACCACACCAGCCCGAGGAGAGATCAATGAGCACGAGCACCGACCAGGCCCGGACGGGCTCGACGGCGGCCTCGCCGGTCGAGTCCGTTCCCGCGTCTGAGCGTCCCGGTGGTCCGCCCGCCACGACGGGCGACCAGACCCCGGCCAAGCGCAGCCTGTTCGACCGGCTGCTGCGTCGTCGTAGCGGCAACGACGAGGCTGCCGAGTCGATCGAGGGTACGATCGCCAGCTATCCGCACCTGATGGCGATGCGCCCCAAGGAGGGCTACGTCTTCCGCAGCGACTACTACGAGGTCGACAACTATGTCGCGGCCATCCTGGCGTTCTTCCACGACGACTCGGCCGAGGAGAACCTCGTGCCGTTCTGGGGGATCTCGCGCATCACCCGAGGCCTGCCGCCGAACGTGACGACCGCTCTGGTGGAGCAGGTCGAGCTCAAGAGCAGCAAGTGGGTCGATTCCCAGGAAGCCACCGTCGAGAAGATGGAGCGGATGGACGATCAGAACGCCGAGAACGCCACGACGCGCAAGCGCCGCGCCTCGGTGAAGATCGCCAACGACAACGCCCAGACCTTCGCCGACATCGCCAAGGGTGCGGTCTACCTCAATGCCCACATGCGGCTGTTCGTCAAGGCTCCCGATATCGCGACGCTCGACGAAGCACTGCAGGCGATCAGCTCGCGGTACACCGAGGCGTTGTCGACCGTGCGCCTGGACACCTATGCCGGTCTGCAGCGTCGCGAGCTGTCCACGTTGTTCATGCCGAACAAGGACAAGCGCGGCAAGGGCATGGGTTTCTCGTCGACCGAGTTTGCCGGATCGTACTCGCTGGTGACTCAGGGTCTGGTCGATCCCGACGGCGAGTACGTCGGCTCGATGACCGGTGATGTGAATCTCTCTGCGGTGATGCCCGACCTGACGAAGTTCGATCACCACGTCGTCATCGCTGACGACACGATCAACGAGCGACTACGGCGTATCCGTGTTGCGGACATGTGGGGTTCGAAGATCTCGCAGTCTTGCCTGGCTGCGAACAGTCGCGTTGTTCACCTGGTTCTCAACGACGCCGACATGAACAAGCTCGGTCCGGCCATGTCGACGATCACGCATCGTGTCGACATGGCTCACGGTGACATCAACCCCTTCGAGATGTTCGGCAACGAAGAAGACGAGCTCTTGATCTTCTCGGCTCATCTAAACAAGATCGTGCTGATGTTCGAGCAGATCTACTCAAACTCGGCCGAGGCTGAGACGGGCGCAAAGGCCGCTCTCATGTCACAGATGCTTCGTGACGTACTCGTGCGGTTCTACATCGATCGCAAAATGTGGGTCGACAACGCTGAGCACAACCGAGATCTCATCAAGGTCGTGAATCTCCCGCACGATGCTTATCCGCGTCTACGCCGCTTCAACGCCTTCCTCAACAACGAGATGAAGCACATCCAGGCGCAGGCCAAGGATGACGCTGATGCTCGTCGCGCCATGCGTGTGATTCATGGCACGTTCAAGGGCATGATCGAGTCCTCGTCCGATCTGTTCAACGTGACGACGAAGGACAGCGTCGACAGCGCGACGACTGGCAAGCGTGTCATCTACGATTTCTCGAAGCTGGAGCGTCGTGGTGTCGGCATCGCGATGGCTCAGCTGGTCAACGTGCTGTCGTTCGCCGTCGAGAGCCTGGACAAGGGTGATGTTGTCGTGATTCACGGCGCAGAGAACATCTCGAAGGATGTCAAGCTGCGTCGCTACGTCGAAAGTCAGCTTCGCCACCTGTACTCTAAGGGTGGTCGCGTTGTCTACGTGTACTCCAGCGTCGACAAGATGATCAAGGATCGTGAGTTCAACCAGTTCCAGAGCGCGAACTACACGATTCTCGGCCCGATGATCGAAGAGGAGGTCGCGGCCTATGAGAAGGCGTTGGGTACGAACCTCTCCTCCGAGCTTCGTGCTCAGGTGGTGATCCGTGGTGAAGGTCTTAATTACCTGCATCGTGGTTACACCAATACCGTTTTTGCCTTCGATCCGATCATGGGACTCGATCGCGCACCTGGTCTGCAGGGTGTCTACAACAATTCGATGGCTCACGACGGCATCATCGGCGGTGACAACGCGATGTACGACCCGAATGCGGAGAGCGCGAGTTTCGACGACCTGTCCGAGGGTTCTGCCGAGATGGCCGAGACACTGTCCGCAGCGCCTGAGAACGATCGAACTCGCGGCGGCGCCACGGCGACTAGGATGGTCGACGACGAGACGACACCGACGCGTGTCCTGGTACCACGAGGTGCCCGGGCTCGCAGCGACGAGGAAGGCTGATGATGCGAGACACGAACTTCACGAGCACCCGGACGGGAGGTGTGATGTCCCGGCTGCGGATGCTGGCCCTGGTACTGCTGACGGCAGTGCTGGGTCTGCTCGTCGTCGCGCCGACGGTCCAGGCGAGTGCCGCGACGATGCCCTCGGCCGGTGCGATGCCGCGCGACGGCGAGAAGGACCTGTCGTTGTACAAGCTCGGCTCGGGGATGGCGGCGTATCTGTCGAACGCCATGAGCCCGAACCCCAACGCCATGGGCGAGGGCACCACAGCCCAGGCACAGGATCAGACGAAGCAGGTTCAGGAATCTGCTGGCGTCACGGCCGGGGCGACGCAGAAGGTCTGTGAGCCTGATCTGATTCATAACCCGAATGACTCGAACTACAAGCCGTGCGTGAATGACTCTGCGACGGCTGGTCCGTTGGCTCCCGCTGCTTCGGCGACCCCATCGGCTACCGCGAGCGCGTCTGCTGTTTCTGGCGCAGCTGCTCCTGCGGTGACGAAGGATGCTGCTAGTGTCGCCAATTTCCTCGGTGTGCACTGGGGTGGCTTCGTTCGTAGCGGTGCTGACGCCGGTGGTTTCCTGGGTTACGTCGACGACGACTTGACGAAGTGGACGAAGTGGTTCACCTCCTCGGTGTCCTCTTCGTCAGTCACCTACGGCTACAGCGGCATCTCCGGTAACGCAGTCATGGTGGCCGGTGAAACGAACAGCGCGAACAGCCCGAACGACGGCATGTACACCTATGCCGCCTACGGTGCTCTGTTGTCGAATCTCGGCTACGACTCCACGAGCACGGCGCAGGCGTTCAACCTCGACCGGATGATCATGGGTTCGCTCATGATCTTCGCTTTCTGGCTCGCCTCTGCCGTTCCGATGTTGTTCGGCTTCGCGATCGACGCGCTCTCGGCGCTCAACCCCTTCAAGCTCATCTGGGCCGGTGTGTCCAAGGGTCTGTCGGGTACCGCGCTGGCCCAGCAGATGACCGGCGACTCGGGTGATCCTGCGAGCGGTGGTTTCCTTGCTCAGGCGGCCAACGTTCTGGGCAACCTGTACGCCGATCTGCAGGCGTGGGGTTGGGCTGTGACGATTCCGGCGTTTCTCGGGGTGTTCTTTTTCTCGCTCGTGATGTACAACTCCCAGAAGTCCGGGCCGATGTTCAAGAAGCTGCTCATCCGCATGGTGTTCATCGCCGTGGGTGTTCCGCTCATCGGCGCGACGTACACCGCTGCGTTGGACTCGGCGCGTTCGACGGGCATCAGCGGGACGAACACCATCGCCTCGCGCATCGTGCTGAGCAACTACCTGGACTTCGAGTCGTGGATCAAGGACGGCGGTCGTCTGTCGGTCCCGGCGTGCGCCACGATGGAGTGGGACAAGGAGAAGAACCAGCCGACGAACGCGACGAAGAACCAGATCCGTGCGAACGCTCTGGCCATCAACGCTCAGTCCGGTTACAAGGTCCCCTCGACGCTCGGTCTTGAGTCGATGTCGACTACTGGTGCATGTGCTCCGACTGAGACGAACGCCACGCAGGACGGCAACACGCTGTTCCGCGTCAATGACATGCTCCAGCGGTACAAGAACGGCACACAGATCAATGCGGCCGACTTCGAGACCGATATCAAGAATGACATCTCGAAGACAAATGGTGAGGCGACTAATCACGGTATGGTCGCCAGCCCGTACTCGAACTGGGCGATGGGCTGGTTCAACGACTATGTCGAGCCTGCGAACGCGTACAAGGCTGAGCCGGACAACAATCCGGTGATCTCGGTGAAGAATGGCACCGGGCTCGGGCGAGCAAATGTTCCGGACACTGATGGCAAGACCATCACCTTCTACACCGCTGGTAAGTGTGACGGCTACGCTCGTGTTTCTGATGCCGGTGGTCGCCCGGTCAGCTGTAACCTCTCGGTACTGTCGATGTACAACTACCTCAACACCAGCTTCGGCGACCGTTCGCTGACCGTGTTCTCCTCGGAGAAGGCGACTAGTACGTTGAACCGTGAGATCCACAACTCGGTGACGCAGGTCGGTACCGGTGTCATGGCGCTGATGTTCTGGGCGTCTTCGGTCTCGATGCTGATGTGTATCGCGATGCTGGGTCTGTTCTACGCCTTCGGCATGTTCGTCTCGATCATGGCGCGTGGTTTCCAGGCGCTGGCCAACGTCGTTCCCTCGATGTTCGGTTCGCTCCAGGCGATCACGAAGTTCATGGTCATCGTGGCGACGATGATCGCCGAACTGTTCGCGACGATCTTCTTGTACCGCGTCGTGTCTGAGATGATCCTCAGCTTCTCGACCGTGTTCGAGGCTCCGTTGGCGTCTCGTCTCAACGGGGTCGGTGAATCGCAGACCACGGTGAGCGGCGGCGGTGTCGCTGTCGATCTCGGTGCTGCCAACGGCACCAGCACAACCTTCGATCCGAACGCTGTATCCGGCTCGACGAACCTGTTCACCTCCTCGGGCCTGCTGTTGCCGTTGGCGATGATGCTGTCCGCCGTGATTCTCGTCATGGTCACGGTCAAGATGATCAAGCTGCGTGGCTCGATGATGAAGGCTGTCGACATGGCACTCACGAAGGTCATGGAGCAGCTGATGTCCACCCAGACGACGCCGCCGGTTCGCCCTGGTGGTGTCGGTGGCATGGGCAACCTGGCTCGGGCCGGTGCCGGGGCTGCTACCACTGGCGCCGGGATGGCGCTGGGCGAGCGCCTCATGGGCGGTCGCGGTGGCGCGTCGTCGACCGGTGAGGTCCGTCCCGGCTCGAAGGGTGCTGGTTCTTCCGGCGACGGTGCTCCCGGTGGCAAGGACAGCCCCAAGGGCAAGGAGGGCGGTCTGAAGAACGCTCTGACCGGCGGTGCGAGTGCTCGTGAGCTCATGACCGGTAGTGACGACCGAGGTGCTGACCCGACGCGCTCGGGCGACCCCGATGCGCCAATGCTGCCTGGTGGCGACGGCGAGGGTGGTGCCTTCCTCGACACCCGTGGGCTGCACGCCGACGAGGACTCGGCCTCCTTCGACAAGGACGACGATCGTGACGTGGCGGCTGCTGCGCTGCAGCGTGGTCACCTGCTCGGTGGTAAGGGCGAGGTCGTCGAGGGCGAGGTCGTCAAGGATGCCGAAGGCAACGACGTGAGCGCGGATGTTGCTGCTGGTGCTACTGGTGCTGGTGCGGGCGCGATGCTCGCAAGCAAGGACGACACCCGGCGTCAGGGCAAGGAGGAGCTCACGCCTGAGCAGAAGAAGGAGGTCCGCAAGGCTCAGGGCAAGGCGCTCGCCAAGGCTGGTGCCGAGATCGGCGTGACTGCTGTGGCGACCGCTACGGCCGGTCCTGTCGGTGCCGCTGCTGCCGGTGCTGCGTTCGGCGCCCACGACGCGAAGTCCAGGGGCAAGTCGCCGTTGGCCGGAGCGGTCAAGGGCGGCGCGATCAGCGGTGCCACGGCGGGTCTGTCCAGCGTGGCTGCAGGCGTCAAGGGCGGCAAGGCTGCGGTCGACGCCGCCGAGGCGGTGTCCGACACGGCGAAGGTGGCCAAGGCGACCAAGACGGCCAAGGCCACCTCCCAGGTCAGTCGTGCCGGTGCCAGCGCGGTGCGAGTGCCGAGCAAGACCAAGGTCGTCACCTCGACGGCCAAGGTGGCGCACGCCGGTCACCAGGCGGGCAAGGAGCAGGCACGCACCCAGCGTGTCACCCCGGTCACCTCGTCGCAGGTTCGTCCGACGAGCCAGCCGACTGCGCCGAAGGCCGCTCCGCAGCGTCCGCAGATCGTGCGTCAGGCTCCGGCGGCTCCGGCTCCGATCCAGCGTCAGGCGCCGGTGAGCAAGCCTGCCCCGGTGCGTAACACCACGATGCCCGTGCAGCCTGCTGCACGTACGCAGCGTCCGGTGCAGTCCCAGCCTGCTGCACGTGCGCAGCGTCCGGTGCAGTCCCAGCCGACACGCTCGGGTCGCCCGGCAGCCATGAACGAGGCCGGTCCTCGTCGTCGTGGTGATCTGCCGCGACGAGGCAAGGACTGAGTCCGGCTCTGCTCGACCAGGACCCCGGTGCCCTCGCGGTGCCGGGGTCCTGCGTTGCTGGCGGTGATCACGCGTTGATCGATCCAGACATCACACCACGAAGTTCCTCGTGGTGTGATGCTCGGTGATAGGCTGTCGACGAGCTACTTCACCACGGGGGAGCTCATACGGAATCCACGCACCGGCCCGGTCAGGCAGATCGGCTCGACACACGAAAGAAGGACCCCTCATGCAGGCTCTCTACACCGCGAGTGCGGTCGTCCCGGCAGGTGCCTGGGATGTCTTCTCGCTCATCAAGAACGCGACCAAGTCGGCGCAGGGCATCATCGGCCTGCTCGTCATCCTCGGCGGTACCGTCCTCATCGGTATGGGTGCCTGGATGGCGATCAAGAAGATCGGTGGCAACCAGCAGACCGCTGCGTCGGTCTCCGCGCCGAAGATGATCCTGGCGTTCCTCGTCGGTGGCGCGTTCATGGGTGGCGGCTGGAAGATCCTCGCCGACATCTCCTCGGGCGGCCAGAAGACGATCAACGACCTTGGCAACGGCACCGCCGGTTCCATGCTGACGTCGATGCTCGGCCGCTGATCGAGAACTCTATGGCCGGGTGACCACGGCAACGGCTCGACCTCGTGTCGGGCCGTTGCCGTTGCCTCAACCCGCATCAACCACCACCGCGAAAGATAGGCATACTCCATGAGCACGGCTGTCAGTGAATCCCCACCCGCATCATCGACGAAGGAGCCGACCGAGAAGCGAAGTCTGCAGGATCGGATCGAGGTACTTCGAGATCGATTCAAGCTCGGTAGCCACCACAAGATCGAGCGCTTCGGCATCGTCTCGATGATCCTCATCTCGCTGTTGTCGATTACGACCCTTGTCGGTGCTCGACAGTCGGTTGTGGCCAACTCGGAGCAGCTCGGGTCACAGTCTCTGTACTTGTCGAGCTTCGAGACCTCGAAGACGAAGCTGCAGGGTACGGTCAACGGCGTTTTCACGGACAAGGACCGCAAGCGAGCCTTTGTCTTGATGAAGTTCGATGACATCTCGAAGATCTCGATGGACGCCAAGAACTACCGAGCGTTCATGACGGCAATCAAGACGAACCTGGATAGCGAGAAGTTGAAGTCTCGTCCTTCCGGTGCAATCTATGTACTCGGCAACACCGGCTACATGGGCGTTCTGATGCAGGACAGCACGGGTTTCCCGTCTCAGGTTCTCAAGATGACGATGCGTGCGAATTCTGAGCTCGTGGCATCGGAGGCCCAGCCTGCTGAGGGTGACGCTGTGGCGAGCGACGCGTCTTTCCAGACGTATGACCAGTGGACGGTCATCTTCAACCCGGGCGCGTCCGGCACGACGGTTACTTCAGCTCTCGATGGTGACAAGGTCGATCTAGAGAAGATCTACTCCGAGATGGTTGTCAAGACCGAGGAGCAGAAGATCCGCACGAAACTCGACACCGATCTGCGCAAGCTGAAGGCTGACCTCACTGCGATGCACGACTACACCGAGCGTCTTCGTCGTCTGAAGGTCAACGGTGTCAGTGTCGTTCCTCCTGTCGCCCCTGCGCCTATTCGTGATGACTCGGTCAGTGGTGTCGTCGGTGTTGGCGACAAGCCGTCTACGCTCAAGCTGAACACGAAGAACGTCATCCCCGGTGGCTTCGATTTCGACTGGCGCGATGGTTCAATCGAGAAGGGATATCTTGACTCGATCGTCCCTGCCGGTACGGACTACGTGAAGTTCCTCGATGACAAGTCGGCAAAGGCTGACACGTCGACCGATCTGGCGTTGTCTTCGCTGGTGTGGCGGATGAGTGATGGTTCGCTGTTGTCTGATCTGTCCGACACTTCGGTGACGCAGGTTCGTAGCATCAACGAGACGGTGTCCTTGCTGACGCGCTCATACTCGACCTACTTCACCGACAAGCGCGAGTACCAGGTCACTGACCTGCGATCGCTGCTCGATCTCGAAGTGAGCCTGCGCGACGTGGGTGAGAACCACACGGTCAACACCTCGGCCTTGGCCCTCAAGCTCTACTGAGCTGCACGCTTCGTCACAGCGGCGGTGACCCTCGTCAAGGGCCACCGCCGCCGTGGTGAGAATGAGACAATGAGGGCCACCCTCGACGAACGACAAGGAGCAGTCTCATGGCAGGAATCCCGCCCGACAAGGGCATCCCCGGCCCGGTGAAGCGGCCGGGATCGATGGGCGCCGGTGGCGGTACCCCGACGATGTCGGACCCTGGTGCAGGTCAGAACCCCCAGCCTGAGCCACCGAAGAAGCACACGGCGGTCAAGGCTGCCGCCGTCGGTACCGGTGCTGCCGCTGCTGGTCAGGCTGCTTGGGTCGCACTCATGGCCAAGTTGCTCAAGCAGATCCTGCTCATGGCGATGGAGGCTGCCAAGCACTCCGTCGGCTGGCTCGCACAGGGTCTGATGATCGCCTACAACATGCTGATGGCGATCCCCGGTGGCGCGCTGGCGCTCAAGGGCGGCATGGCGCTCGCCAAGGGCTTCATGGCCGCTGCCAAGGGCTTGAGCAACCTGCTCGGCATCGGCATGACAGCGGCGAAGACGGTCGTCGCGGTCACCACTACCGCCGCTGTGGCAACGACCACTGTGGCGGCAGGCTCAGTCGTCAGCGCCAACAGCACACCCAAGGGCGCGCGCGACGGCGCGATCGTCTCGTGCACGCGCCATGTCGAGGAAACTCAGGCGCAGACGGCTGACAACACCACCAGCGGCGATACGTTGAAGAATGCCAAGGAGGCCTACTCGATTCTGGCCGGTGCGGGAATGAGTGATACCAACGTCGCTGGCATCCTCGGTAACTGGTCCGTCGAGTCGGGCATCGATCCGACCAGCGTCGAGGGAATCTACGACGAGAAGTTCAAGATCGACGGTCCGAAGAAGCAGGCCTACATCAATGCCGGGTTCCCCAAGGGCGGTATCGGTCTTGGCCAGTGGACTGCTGGCCGAAACAAGGCTCTGCGCGATTATGCCGATTCTCATGGCGGCAAGTGGTACGAGCTGAAGACCCAGCTGTCCTACATGATGACTGCCGAGGGTAGTGACACGCAGATCGTTCTCGGCATGGCCAAGACGTCGATGGGTTCTCCCAGCGAGGCCGCCGAGTTCTTCATGCGCAAGTGGGAGCGCGCTGGCGCTGTCGAGTCGCTGGGTCAGCGAAAGGCTGCCGCCGACAAGTGGTACGCCCAGATCACCTCCGAGGGCAACTGGGAGAAGGACACCGCCACGGCGCAGTCGCTCGTTGCTCAGGCCGGTCAGGCGACCACTGAGTCGAACGCCCAGGCTGCGTCCAACGCGGCGTCGGAGTGCCAGTCGGCGGTCGACGGCAACGCCGGTTCGAACGCGTCGTTGGCGCAGGCGGTCATCTCGTACGCCTATGCGACCAAGGCCGAGGGTCAGGCCTACGCGCTGAACAAGAGCCCGCGTCGTCCCGGCTCGGCGCCGGGTACTGCCACCGGCAACGACGGAACCGAGCTGTACCAGGAGCTTCACGAGTACATCTTCCCGGGCGACCCGTACTACCAGTCGTGCGACCGCTCGATCGCGACCGGTGTGCGCTGGGCCGGTGTCGACGACAACTTCCCGGCAGGTGGCGTGAGCGCTCAGCTGAAGTACCTGAACGCGAATCCCGACAAGTGGAAGCACCTGACCGACTGGGGTGGCGACCCGAAGAACCTGCAGCCCGGTGACATCCTGCTGCGCGACACCGAATCCCCGCATGTCTCGCACATCGTCATGTACGTCGGTAACCCGTTGCTCAAGGAAGCCTTCGGTGACAAGCTCCAGCCGGGCGCGACAATCGTCGCCGGTTCGCTCGGGACGCGTTCGCCTGCTGCTGGTAACTGGTACACCGGTGCGTCCGGTCTCAACGGCTACCAGGCATTCCGCAACATCAAGCCCGAGCAGAACAGCAAGTACAAGTCGTACGTTCCTAAGGCGACGACCACGGTGAAGTTCAGCGGCAACGCTGGCACCGGCAACGGGGTCACCGACATCACCGTCGTCGAGGGTGGCAGCGAGTTCGGCGACTGATCCCGCGCGTTCGTCGATCCAGGTGAGCGGCTCGTCCTGGTGTGGGCGAGTCGCTCACTGGTATTTCGCCTCCGTGTGAGATATGCTTGATTCCGAGCAGAAATCAACGACACGGAGGATCAGATGAGCCAGCAGGAACCCGACGAGAGGTTCGCCTGGATCGACCGGGCGGGTCAGCGGGTCTCGACGCTCACGGTGCAGGGCATCGTGAGCGCCCTGATGCTCGGTGGACTCGCCTACGGTGCCTATGCCTCGAACCAGGCTCAGGTCGACCACGAGGCGCGCATGGCCGAGTCGGCGAAGAAGATCACCACGATGAAGGCCGACCTCGCTCTGCTCGACGAGAAGCTCGCGGTGACGCCGACGACCCAGGACGGCACTGACATCGTCTCAGCGGTGCAGGACAAGGCTGCGCGAGTGGCTACTGCTCAGAACGCCTACCGCGAGATCAGCGACGCAGCCGAGGTGCGCAAGATTGCCGATGGCGTACGCCCGTTGTTCGCCGACGGTGCACGAGGTGGCGCGGCCCCGTGGTTGTCCGGTGGTCGCGACACCAACGGCAAGGCGCTGTACACCTGGACGGTTGCGCCGGTCTACCAGTTCTCGAAGGAGAACGTCTCTGTGCTGTGGACGGCAACCGGCACTGACGGCATTTTGTACGCCTGGACGACGGCGCAGTACGACCCGCAGAAGAAGATCTTCATCAAGGCGACCACGAACCAGAGCATGAAGGCTGTCGCGTCTACGCCGTCCGAAGAGGTCAGCGTCGACTCTTTGGCGGCTGACGCTGCCGAGAAGGCCGCAAAGTCGAAGGGTACGAAGAAGTGATGACTTACCTGCGCAAGTACGCGACGTTGATCGTCGCCACGCTCATCACTGTGATCGGTGGATACGTTTTGACGAGCCAGAGCGCATCTCGTGACGATGAACTTGCTCATCAGGAGGCAACGATCTCGAATCTGCAGAATCAGATCGACGTCAAGACGATCGCGTTGCAGAACTCGGCCGACACTATCTCCAACGATGTCACGGGGCTGGATTCATCGCGCAAGAAGGCCGATGACGCGAAAATTACGAAGCTCGTGACCGACGCTACGACGTGGTCTTCCTTCGCCCAGTACAGTGACAATCGTGAGAAGATCAAGCGTATCTATGGTCTTGATGACAAGAGTCCGTTCATGTCGACGTACATGGCTCCGGTCAAGGAGTCTGTGACACCGAATGGCACGAAGATCAACAAGATCGATGCCTACAAGCTGTCTTCGAAGTTTTCGTCGCTCACCTCTACGGTCACTTCGATCAAGGGGAACGACTATTCGTATTTCGCCGTGGTGGCATCGTCGATCGCGCCTGATCATGGCAAGGACACAGCGACTGTCACGACATACTCGGCGATGATCTACACGATCGACGCGGACGGCAAGATCAAGAACATCACCGTCACCCCGGCAGCATCGTCCCCGATGGACCTGTCCTGACCACCGACCATCACCTGTTCCCCACACATAGAACCAGGAGGCCCACCATGGCCCGCAACACCACGAAGACCCGCACACCGTCGTCGCGTTCGACGAGGATCGCGGAGGCCGACACGCCATCGAGTGGTTCTACGCTGAGCCCCGCGCGTAAGATCATGAAGGTTCGCCTTCCCGGCGGTCGTACCTCAGCGTGCGCTGTGTTCATTGCTGCGTTTACGAGTCTGATGGCAGCTTTTCTTGTCTACCTGATGTTCATGGCGACAGCGCTGTACGGCATGCCGTTCGTTGCGGCGCTCGTGGCCAAGTCCGGCGGTGTGCACTCCAACTCCAAGCCGGACGTGTTGTGGGCGATGTGGATCGCTCCGCAGCTGTTCATCGACGCTGCGATCTTCGTCGGGGAGATCGCGCTGACTCGCCGAATCTGGCGTGCTGCTCGTGCGATCATCGCTCGTAGCGACGCGCGCTGGTCGCGCACCACTGACTAATCCATCCTTCACCGATCGACTCACCGTCGTCACCCCGAGAGGCACACACCATGAAGATCCCCGGTCTGACCCGGTCGCACCCGCGTACGAGCCAGGCGATGCGCGACGTGAGCGCCGTAATGGTCAAGAGCAGCTGCACGGCCAACGTCGCTGTCCACGAGGTGTTCATCGAGCACCACGGCATCGAGACGAACTACCGCCCCTACCTTCGTATCAGCGGCACCATGTCGACCCTGATGCCCACCGAGCCGATCGAGTCGATCACCGAGATCGAGTTCGCGTCCGGTTCCGGTCCGGCGATCGACGCCATGTACGAGTTCACCGACGAGCAGCTGTCGGCGCTTGTCGCCAAGGGTTACTTCACCGGCCGCATGGCCGTGCCCTCGCAGATGATCGGCGCCGAGCACGTCATGCCGATCGAGGCCGACCTGCTCGTGCTGCATCCTCTGTACGAGGATGATGTACCTGCCGTGTGGGTCATCGATCTCGTCGACCAGCACGAGCTCGTTCTCGATCTGGCGAACAGCGGCTACGACTACGACTACCTGTTCGAGAACGTGCTGGAGTCCCCGCAGGTCGAGCAGGTCGAGGAGTTCGATGTCGAGCCCGAGGTCGATGGTCTTGACGTCCTGGCCGAGGTGTCGGTCGACGACCTGACCATCGACCGGCTGCGTGAGACCGGCCTGGAGGCCGAGCAGGTCGCCGCCGATCAGCCGGACGTCGATCTGTCCTCGCTCGACGAGCTCGTCCCTGCTGAGGCCGAGGCCCAGAAGGTGGAGCAGGACGACTACGCCGACCTGGCCTCGCGCATCGAGGCTCGTCGCAAGGTCGTCGAGGGCCTGGACGAGCCGCAGGAGGATGTGATCGACGTGCAGGACCCGATCGTCGGCGAAGACGACGCGGAGGCCGAGGCCGCCACTCTCGACGCCAGCGAGGACGAGGTTGTCGAGTCCTACACCAGTGCGACTCCGACGTCTGCTGACGAGACCTTCGACGAGGATCTTGACGACGAGCCCGACGCCCTCTCCGATGTCGATCCCGAGGCCGACATCGACGAGATGGCCGCGCCGCTGCGCACTCCCGTCGGTGTCTCCGGTGCCGACCACGAGCGTGAGCGCAAGGAGAAGATCGCGGAGTACACGCAGACGCGTACTCGCATCGAGCCCGAGATCGACCAGCCCGGCCTGGGCTGAACCGTCACGACACCGCCCGATCATGTAGATCATGGTCGGGCGGTGTCGTTCGTGGGATGATGACACCGATCAGGAGGTGAGGACATGGCGCTGAAGCAGGACATCGTCGTCGTGAACGAATACACGGTGCGCGATCGTGGTACCGGTGAGGCCTCGCGTGGCGGCACGCCTGGCGAGTACGTCAATCGCTACATGGCCAGGCCGATGGCTACTGAGCCGATCACTCCTATCAAGTACCGACCGATCGACGACTTCGTGCTGCGGTACATGGCGCGTGAGACTGCGACGGAACGAGCTCAGACGCGCAAGGAGCTGAAGAAGATGATGGCCCAGGCCCAAGGTCTGGGTGGTGTCGCTTTCGGCTACGGGAGCGTAAGCCTGTCGGATGCCGAGGTACGTCTGGCGAGCAAGGACCTGCAGTATCAGTTCGACACCAAGGGTGCAACGGTGCTCAAGACCGTGCTGTCGTTCAGTGAGGACTACCTGCGACGTACGGGGATCATCGAGCCGGACTTCGAGTGCAAGGCCAAGGGTGATTACCGAGGCAACATCGACCAGATGAAGCTGCGGTACGCGATCATGCACGGGTTGGAGCGCATGGGGCACGAGTACGACGACCTGCGGTACGTCGGGGTCATCCAGGTCGACACCGAGCATGTTCACTGTCACCTCGCGATGGTGGACGCCGGGGTCGGTCGACTCGCGCCTGATGGAACGCAGCGCGGCAAGATTAACGAGAGGTGCAAGTCGCTGTTACGTCGAGGCATTGATTCTTATCTTGATGAGAAGCAGACGGTGAAGCATCTGAGCTCGTCGGTGACGATGGAGAAGCGTAATGTCGCGACCTTCGTCAAGAAGTGGGCCTACAAGGAGGTTATGCGCGAGTCGAACGTTCAGTTCTTGCTCGCGTGTTTGCCCGAGGACCGTCGGATGTGGCGTGCCAGCACGAATCGCAAGGAGATGCGCAAGGCGAACCAGGTTGTGCGTGAGATGGTCAACGAGGTTCTCGCGCGACCGAACTCCCCGATGCCGCAAGCGATGGAAGCCATCGTCACGTACGCCAGCGAGCGCCAGGCCCGAGAGAATCTCAGCCGACGTGAGTGGCAGCGTCTTGTCGACAACGGACGCGAGGCGATCATCACGTCGTGCATCGGCAGCGTCTACACGATGCTGCGCAAGTTGCCGAAGGACATGACGACTGTGCGTACTCCGATGCTCGACCTCATGAGCATGGACTACGACGACCTGGCGCGTGCGGCTAAGACGAAGAATCCTGAGCCGGACCCACTCGTCGACTTCGGTTTCCGTTTGCGTTCCTACTCGACTCGTCTTCAGCATCACCGTGAGGAGCGGACCGCCTATCGCGATCAGCAGAAGCAGTGGCACGCGGCTGACGAAGCAGGTCGAGCCAGTGAGGAGTCTCGTGTTCTCGCGGACTTCTACGAGTTCGAGGAGGAGTACCACGCGAAGCTCTCTTCTAAGTACCAGAAGTTCCTGCCGTTCACTGAGGACGACGGTCTACTGGATGCAGAGTGGGATCGGATTGCTACTTATGCGGAACGACTACTCTCATTGCAGTTGATGATGCGTGATGAGAATCTTCGTCGTGCTCGTGATCGGGACGAGGCCGAGATCCGTGGTCAGATGGTCTACGGGCACAAGGGCGCGAAGCTGTTGTCGACTTCCCAGGGTCGTGACGTTCTGCGCCGTCGTCTCGATTTGATGCACGAGCGTCACACCGAGATGATCGATGACTTGCGTGTACAGCTGTACCGTCGCGGCCTGGCACTCGACGTCGATCCATTGCCCGACGACATCTACGAGAACGACGAGCGCGAGCTCGACATGATGGTGGATATGGTCGACCCGAGCGATACCCCCGAGATGGAGGTCGAGATCGGGACGAACGACGTCATCGACGAGCCGTATGTCGATCCGCTCGATGACTTCACGCCGGACATGGTGCCCGAGACAGATGATTTCGCCAGCGAGACCGAACCTGATATCACCTCCACAATCCCCGCTGCACCAGCCGACAGTCCGCGTCGCCTCATGCCCGTGGACAAGGCGATCCGCAACTTGAAGAGCTACGTCCCGAAGCCGACGACTCGCCCGGGGACCGAGTTCGACTTCGAAGAGGTGAAGTCGCTCGATCTGCATCATCTGCACTACGACTTCGCCGACGATGTTCGTCTGACTCCCAAGGTGCGCAACGACTTCGTCTCCACCGCGCGCAAGCGTCGTGAGCTGTTGGAGAAGGTCGAGGACTACCTGACGAGCTCCGGTCAGGAACAGGCGTTGTCGACCCTGCCGACCAAGGACGTCGCCGTGATGAACTCGCTCGCCGATACTTTCGTCGTGCAGGGCGACGAGTCCGTTCTGACCTCGGAGGTGGCGCGTCTGTTCGCCGAGCGTCAGGCTCAGGCAGCGGCTCGTCGTAGTGCCACCGTGCACCTGGCCGACGGCGTCGCGCCCGACATCGAGGCCGAGCTCGCTCGCACGGTGCCCCAGGTCGTCAGCTCGTGGATGGCTGGGGACTTCGTGCCCGACGATCGCGGCTTCGACAACCAGCCGAGCGTGGACGAGGGCCAGCTCTCGTGATCGTTTCCATGTTGTCGTGATCAGGCCTCGTGCCTGGTCACGACGACGTACGCTTCGAGTATCGATGGTCCTGACCGGGGCTGATGCGGCCTCGACGCATTGATCTCGACACGATCCGCCGAAGTCCTTGATACGGGTTCGGCGGATCGTGCTATGCTCCATACACCATGAAAATTGGAGCCCGTTCACCTTAGCTCGGGCCCATCAACATCAGGAGGAATCATGGCTAACTTCCGCGGAAACGGCGCCCTCAAGGACGTCCCCATGGAGATCATCGTCAAGGCGAGCTCGAAGCCGCTGGAGACGGACCGGGGCGTCATCCAGTTCATCCAGCCGCTCGTGGACATGCGCGACCCGAAGTATGCAGGTGAGACCAACCCCTACCTGCGGACGGACGAGCAGCGCGACTCCAAGACGGGGGAGAAGAATCTCGACTCCGAGAAGAAGCCGTACCTGACTCACGACGTCTCCATCGACATGGCGGACTTCGAGAAGATCCAGGCGGCCGACCCGAACCCGTACAAGGACGAGAAGGGCAACCTGCACTACGCCATCGTGGCGGACGCGCGGATCGTGCCCAAGCGTGAGGTTACCCGTGGTGACAACACGTACACGGCTCCGTCGTTCGTGACGGTCAAGGGCTCCATGGAGGCCCTGCCCGAGCGCGACGGCAAGAAGGCCCGCCCGGCCTACGTGTTCGAGCCCAAGGAGAACCCGCACGGCCCGATCACGGCCGAGTACGTCGCCCAGCGTCAGGAGATGGTCGTCGAGAACCGCAAGGCTCGCGACGCCGCTCGTGAGGCTGCCAAGGCGGACAAGTCCGCCGAGGCTGCCGCTCCCGAGGCCCCGTCCCAGGACGAGCCCCAGGTCGGCTGACCTGCTCAGCGCACCACGAACCCCCGGTCATCTTGGCCGGGGGTTCGTGGTGTTGTGGGCACGGTGGATGCATCGGTCCTTCGTGATCGTGTAGTCTTTCCTTGAGACCAAGCCTTTTTCGACCAGTGCCCAGGAGACGTGACGTGAGCACCCAGGACCTGCAGGTCATTGACGACGCCGTGAACGACCCGGCGTCGTCCGCTGTTACCAAGACCGACCCGATCGACCTGATCACCAAGCCTGAGTCGGAGTTCGCACCCGACGACCCGGTGCGCCGGTTCCGCGTCCTGCGCAGCTTCACCACGCCGATCATCATGACGCGTCGTGAGGTGCGCGGTCGTGACGTCGAGGCCTCCCGCGTGCGCTCTGCGCTGGCGCGCACCGAGGTCTCCAACGTCGTGCTGCTGGCACCGGCTGGTGTCGGCAAGACCGCCGTCGTGCTGAAGACGGCGCTGGGCGACACCCGTCGCGACTACCGCGAGGCAGACCTGGCTCGTATCCGTGCGATGACCGACGGCGAGGGCATGGCCGGTGTCGTCAAGGCGATGTTCGACGAGATGGTCGAGTACCGCAAGGAGCACGGACGCGAGTTCGTGCTGTTCATCGACGAGATCCACACTCTCGCGGATCAGTCACCCGCGTCGATGCAGGCGATCAAGCCGTACCTGGCGCGATCGGGTGAGCTCGGTATCCGGCTCATCGGTGCGACCACGGACGAGGAATACCACCAGTACATCCGCCCGGATGCGGCGCTGACGCAGCGTTTCCAGCGCATCATCATCGGTGAGATGGATCGTGACATGACGATCGGCATTCTTCGTGACAAGGCCAAGAAGGACGGCGTCGACGGTCAGATCCACGGCGACCATCTGTTCGAGCTGATCTACGAGTACACGACGCGACACATCCCGTCGGACAGCCAGCCGCGTAAGTCGATCATGCTGTTCGATGCGATGGTGGGTAAGCACATCGAGTTGGGTGTGCCGATCGACCGAGATCTTCTCAATGAGACGCTGGAGGAGAGCATCGGTGTTCGAATCGCGTATCAGATTGACCCGTTCAAGATCAAGGAAGAGCTTGACAAGCGTGTCTTCAACCAGGATGTCGCGACTCGGGCCATTGAGCGTCGAATGCAGTCGGTCGTTGCCGACCTGAATAACAAGAAGCGCCCGATGGCGTCGTTCTTCCTTTCCGGCAGCACGGGTGTGGGCAAGGCGATGGCGCTGGACACGATCGTCCCGGTGTACACCGAGGATGGCTCGACGTCGTTCAAGCGTCACGGTGACCTTGTCGTCGGCGACAAGGTCTTCAACCGCGAGGGTGCTCCCGTCGAGGTTCTCGGTGTCTTCCCGCAGCGTGATCAGGTCATGTACAAGATCACGCTGTCCGATGGTCGTACGACGACAGCGAGTGCTGAGCACCTGTGGTCGGTCTACACCTCTAAGATGCGCTCCAACAAGCACAAGGGCCAGTCGGTCGAGCCTAAGATCATGACGACGCAGGACATCGTGGATGCTGGTATCGTCCGATCGTACGAAGGCAGCGATCGTCAGCATCTCAAGTACTTCCTCCCGGCTGCCGGTGCTGTTCAGTGGCCTGCCCAGGATCTTGACGTCGATCCATATGTCATGGGAGTTCTGATCGGAAACGGGTGCCTCACTCTGGCTCCGCTGACGATCTCCGGTGATGACGAGCAGGTCATCAA
Source organism: Phalcoboenus megalopterus (assembly GCA_035592055.1). NCBI lineage: Eukaryota > Metazoa > Chordata > Aves > Falconiformes > Falconidae > Phalcoboenus > Phalcoboenus megalopterus. Next base: position 53,782 of record JAVJHZ010000079.1, read on the forward strand.
GCGCGTTTCTGACTCGATTGGTATGCCCGAGAACCGATTGAGCGACAAGAACTACAACTGGACCTCCATCTACTGGACCTTCATCTCGGGTATCTACGGAAGCAACGGTCGAGTCAGTCACCTGCAGACGAAGGACTTCCTGATGTCGTACCCGGAGCTCATTGGAGTGAAGTCTCCTGATCGTCGTATCCCCAGCGCATATCTGAGTGGCTCTGTCGACCAGCGATGGTCTCTTGTTCAGGGTCTGTTCGACACCGATGGCTGCATCAGCTCGTCTGGTGGTCGATTTAATATGTCGTACTCGACCCACAGTGAGGGTCTTGCCCAGGACGTGAGTCGTCTTCTGTTCTCGCTTGGTGTCTCCAACACGATCAAGAGCTTCACCCGTGATCGCGATGGTCGAGTTTCTACGGAGTACCAGATTCACGTCAAGATCGGGAACGAGGTGAAGGAGCGCTTCTTCTTCTGCGATCGTAAGCGTGAGATCGCTCGTCGTGCTGCGTCGGAAGACACGCGCACTCGTGTGAAGAAGTTCGACATGATCGGCATCTCGTCCATCGAACGACTCGATGGTCTGCACGATGCAGTGTGCATCTACGTCGCCGACGAGGAGCACCTGTATCAGGTCGACGACTTCATCGTGACGCACAACACCGAGCTCGTTCGTCAGATGGCCCGCCTCATCTACGGTGACGACACGAATCGCCTCATCCGTTTCGATATGTCGGAGTACACCGAGGACACGAGTGTTGGTCGTTTCATGGAGCGTGTCTCGCGTGCGATCTGGAGCAACCCGAACTCCATCGTCTTGTTCGACGAGGTCGAGAAGGCCGCACCGGAGATCATCAAGATCCTCCTGACGATCCTCGACGAAGGTCGAGTCAGTGACGAGAACGGTCGGCCGGTCTCCTTCCTCAACGCCTACATCTTCATGACGTCCAACCTGGCGTCCGAGGTCTTCGATGAGGTCTCCAAGGGCGACGGTGACGACGACGACATCGAGTCCTACATCTCGCTGGTTCGTGACTCGATCGAGCGCACGAGCAAGGAGAGCCAGTTCCCGCCGGAGTTCCTCGGTCGTGTCGACCAGATCGTGCCCTTCCGACCGCTGACCGACGACGTGAAGTCCAAGATCGTCCAGCGTCGTCTTGCTGATCTCAAGCGCGCGGTCTACGTCAAGCACGAGATGATCATGAAGGTCGATCCCGAGGTCATCACCTTCCTCGTCGTCGACAACCGCGACCGCTCGGCAAACCAGGGTGGTGCTCGATCGATCTCGGCGTTGGTGGAGTCCCATGTGACCAGTGCTGTCTCGGAGTTCGTCAACACCGAGCAGACCAAGCCAGCGAACCAGCGCGCCAAGTCGATGCGCGTGACCATGAGTACCGAGCTCGCGTCGAGGAACAAGCACGCTCTGACCACCGATGCTCGTGTCGTGGTCATCGGCCACGGTCGCCGCAGCGTGCGCTGACCTGTGTCTCACACCAGCTCGATCAGCACGTGCGTGCTTCAGGCCGCATGCTCGTGTATCCTTGAGATCGAGCATTCTCCGATGATCTCACCTACACCTACGGGCCGCGCTGCGGCTCACTCGAAAGGACACTGCGATGTCTCGATGGAAGAAGCCCTTCGGCAAGGGCGGCTCCGAGCCGGACGCGGCCACCGTGGCGCCGGACGGTGGTGAGTCCACCGACAAGCCCAAGGCGAAGTCGAAGAAGCGCAACCACATGTCTCAGGTCATCGCTGCTTCGGTGCCTGCGACCTCGGGCGCGGTCATGGCCGAGAACAAGCCCTTCCTGCTCGACGGCGGCTCCAAGGCCCTGGTGCTCGTGCTGAAGGTGGCCGCGATCGGCGGTCTGAGCTCGGCGACCAAGCGTGACCAGAGCAAGGGTGCGTTCCTGCGCCAGATGGAGGCCACGCACATCCAGGCCTACGTCCCCGAGCCGTTGCGCGAGGCCGAGCAGATCGCGCTGATCCCCACCAAGGAGACCCTCAGCGAGATGGACGAGTTCACCATGCTCGTCCAGGCGCGTTACTCCTGGGGTGTGGCGGACCTGCGCGACGAGTCGATCCCGGTCACCCTGCTGGGTACCGACGAGAACGGCGAGCCCGGCGATAACACTGCGTCGTGGAGCCAGGCTCACAACATCGCCGAGGGCAAGGAATCGGCTACGGATGTCTATGCACAGTACGTTGGTGATGCCGCCTCCGGTTCGGCTCCCGTGCTCGACGACGCCGACGAGGACGAGGAGATGGACGAGTACATTGACGACGAGGCCTTCGAGGGCAGCGTCGACCCCGACGACGGCCCCGCTACCGTCGCGATGAGTGCGGTCGATCTCGACGACGATGACGTGGACCCCAACGAGGTCGGTTCTGCTGACATCGCTGACGGCGACGACGACCCGAACTATCCCGACGAGGACGAGGAGCCGTCCGACTACCCGGACGAGGACGACGAGCACCTGGACGAGCCGGATGACGACGAGGACGATCTGGACGACGAGCCTGCGGCCGAGCCGATCGACGATCGTGTGATCACCGAGGCCGAGCTCGACGACACCATCGTGCGGCGGTTCTCCGACACCGACCTGGGTCTGGTCGTCGACACCGAGCCCTACGAGCGGATCATCGCCAACGAGCAGCCGTTGCCCCTGATCGAGATCCCCGACCAGATCAGCGAGTGGCTGGGCGGTCAGGCCGAGCAGCTTCGTGATCTGGCGAACAACGAGCTGACGGCGCTTCGTCAGGCCAGCATCGACACCGGGCGTCGTAACTTCGTCGCGTGGATGAGCACCCACGCCGAGAAGATCGCCAACGAGACCGACCCCTTCAACGCCTCGACCACCTTCGGTGAGCTGATGGAGGATGCTCGTGATCTGAAGTCGACGCGGGAGAACGACCGCAACAAGATCGTCGAGGAGCGTCGCAAGGAGCTCGACGAGGCCTACGCCGCCGAGCGTCAGGTGAAGATGGATGCGGCGGCAAATGCTGCCGGTGAACGCTACGACGAGCGTCACGGTCGTGCGCACAAGGCTGCGCGTGAGGCCCTGGTCACCACGCTGCAGCTGGCCGACGAGGCGACTTACAACGAGACCACAGCGAAGATCCTCGACGCTCGTCGTGATTTCGCCGCTCGCCAGATGGATCTGGGCATCAGTGCTGCGCTGGAGAAGCTCAGCGAGATGCGCGAGGCCGATCGTGCTGCTGAGCTGGAAGTGCTGGGTCGCTGGCAGGACGCAATCTGGGATCTGGTCACCGAGCAGCGTGAGAAGGACGACGCGCGGATCAACACCCTGCGCGACGAGCTGAAGCACAACACCGACATCAAGCGTCTGCAGGAGGAGAACTCGGCGGCGATCGCCAAGATCAACGCCCAGCACGAGAGCACGCTGTCGACCACGATCGAGGATTACGACCGCAAGCTGTCCGAGCTGCGGGCGGACCTGGACGAGGCTCGCAAGGCTCACGAGGCCGACCTGGCGGCTCGTGAGGACTCGCACCGCGTCGCGCTGTCCAGCCAGTCCGAGGCCACGTCTGCGGCCCTGCAGCGCGCCGAGAAGGCCGAGGCGACGATCCGTGACTACGACTCCATCAAGGAGACCGAGGTCAAGTCGCGCACGTCCGATCTGGAGGCGCGCATGGAGCGTGATCGAGCCTCCTTCGACCGCGAGCTGTCCAACAGCCGTCGGATGCAGTGGGTGGTGTGCCTGGTGATGGGTGCGCTCATGCTGCTCGTGGCGCTGGCCTGCTTCACCCTGGGTCGCCTCAACGCCGCTCCGGCGGCCCCTGCAGCCGGTGTGCAGCCGATCCCGACGGTCACCGTCACCTCCGCGCCGCAGACCCAGCAGAGCGCGCCACAGACGCAGAGCGGTTCGCAGACCCCTCTGCCGACCATCACGGTCACCCAGCAGGCTCCGGCCCGCTGATCATCGGAGAAGGTCCCACGCCCCGGTTCGCTTGCGAGCCGGGGCGTGGTGCGTCGTGGCGACAAGGTCGCCGTCGACCCCGTAGAATGCTGGAGTAGCAGCATAAATCGAGCAGAGAGGCGGGCACGTCGTGCCGACCACCGCGAAGAACCCCGGTCCCAAGGCCACGGCCTGGGACCGAGTACGTTCGTGGATGCCGAACCAGACGCTGGCCAACCGTGATGTTCACGGAACGCAGCAGCTGGATCGCTCCACGATCGAGAAGCCGTACTCCACCAAGCCATGGGCGATCGGGTTCTCCGCGCTCGGTGTGCTGGTGACGATCCTGAGTTGGATCGCGATCTCGGGCATCATGGCGGGCTACGGCCAGGTCCATGACCAGTTCGCACCACCCAAGACGATGGTGCAGCAGATGCCGTCGTACTCCACGAACGACATGAACTATCTAGGTCAGGACTGTTTCAAGCCGACCGATGCCAAGGGTCGTGCGATCGGTAAGACGTGCTACAAGAGCGCGAAGTCAGTTCCGCAGCCGCAGTGGCACAAGGATCTGTTGGTGAAGGCCAAGGCGTACGATGCAAAGCATCCTATCGTCAAGTCGGACAACTCCTTCGGTCACCACCTGATGCTGTTCGACTTCTTCAAGTTCATTATCTCGATCGGTCTGGGTGCCGCCGTCGGCGTCGGTCTGTACGAGGTGGCGAAGAAGAAGATTCGGGCTCAGAACATGGACCGTGATTTCTCTGACATCAACCAGCACAAGGGTGACCAGCATGTCGCCTTGCCGGAAGAAGTCATCGACCGCTTTCCCGTCGCCCCGGACGTAGGTGCGCATTACACGGGTAGCCCGTCGTCCATGCTCGGCCACATCATGCTTGACCCCAAGGGTCTGAAGAAGGTCACGGTGCCGGTTCGTGCCGAGGAGGACATCCTCGACTCCGATGGTGAGATCGAATATCTCAAGGGCGAGATCATCTACGACGACAACGACGAGATGAAGACGAAGACCGTCTCCATCATCGACACCGAGCTGGGTGAGCGTCTGTTCGACACAGCGAACCTGCCGAAGGACAAGTCGATCCGACGTCGCTTCGATGCGACGAAGATCGTCTACAACCCTGGCGGCAAGAACCGCGACAAGCCGGGCAAGCAGAAGACGCTCGCCGAGCACATCAACGAGACCTGGCACATCCCCGACTACGAGACCCAGCGTCCGGCCGGTGCGTACATCTACGACTCGGCGCCGGTCAACACGATGGTGCTTGCCATTACCCGAGCCGGTAAGGGCCAGACGTACATCGAACCGATGATCGACCTGTGGAGCCGTGAGGACGACCCGCAGAACTTCCTGGTGAACGACCCCAAGGGTGAGCTCCTCGTGAAGTTCTACGTTCGACTCACTTATCGCGGGTTCCAGGTCATTCAGTTCAACCTCATCAACCCGTCGAAGACCGACATCTACAACCCGCTGGGCTTGGCTGCTGAGGCTGCTCGTGAGGGCGACTGGGTGGCGTGCGCCGAGTACGTCACGAACATCGCCGAGGTGTTCTTCCCGACCGACGGCGGTGACGACCCGATGTGGGCGAACGCGGCCAACAACGCCTTCAAGCGTGCTGCATACGGCCTCATCGACTACTACCTGGAGGAGGAGCGCCAGCTTCGTGCCCGGGCAGCTCGTGACAAGATGTCTCCGGTCATCCTGGAGAACGAGCTCGACGAGATGTGGGGCAAGGTCACGCTCTACAACTGCTACCAGTTCTTCGTCCAGCTGACGAGCAAGAAGAAGAAGCGTCCTGATAAGGAGTTGATCGATCGCGTCGATGCCGGGGAGTTCAAAGAAGACGACCCAGAGGACGAGGCTCGTTTCGAGGCTGAGCAGATCAAGGCCGAGGCGGCGAAGTTCCTGTGGAACGGTAACGACGAGGTTGATTTCTTCAGCCTGTTCTTCAACGCCACCGAGCACCTGCCGATGAACGGTATGCGCGAGATGGTGAACAATGCCAACAACGCGCTGAAGTCTATGGCTACTGCTGAGAAGATGCTCGCGTCGGTCTACGGTATCGCTGTGACCGCCATGTCGTTCTTCTCGAACCCGACGATCTCGGCCATGACGTCCGGTCGTCCGAGCCAGAACGTCGATCTCGGTGGTCTGTCCTTCCCACGTCGTTTCGGTGTCCGTTTCGCTAACCGCTACCTGAAGAAGACGAACATCATCGGTATGCAGGCGCGCTGGTCGGCCTATGGTGACGCGATGTTCACGCAGAACTTGGGCAAGGACTTCTACCACGAGGAGCTCGTCGGCCGTGAGGGCTGGGCGCGCTACTACTTCATGGGCAAGTTCAAGGAGCGCGATGCGTATCTGAAGCTGGAGATCGTCGACCCGCGCAACAGTCAGCTGATCAACACCTTCTACTTCCAGTTCCGCAAGTCCTGGTTGACCTCGCTGGACGGTCGTCGCCTGACGAGCGATCCGATCACGGGCGAGCACATCGTGCGTAATGGTATCCTCATGGAGCTGCAGCCGGTCACTGACGCTCTCGGCGCGGTGACGTCGTACAAGCCCGCTCCGAGCACGTACCCGCGTGAGCGACTGACGAACATCTCCTCTGGTGAGCCCGAGAAGGTGATGGGTAATGCGCCGGTATTCATCTCCACGAGCGTTCGCTATTCTGAGCAGGTAAAGGCCATTTTTATGGTTACCCCGCCTCATCTCCAGAATTATGCGAAATTGCTATTGATTCTCATTAAGCAGCTTGTTGATCTGAATTTCGCAAAATCTTATGCTACAAAGCCGAACCAAAAGCCGTTGTACAAGACGCGGTATATGCTGGATGAGCTCGGAAACCTTCAGTCCGAGGGCCACGGTATTTCTGGCTTCGCCACGATGCTGTCGATCGGTCTTGGTCAGGAGCAGCAGTTCACGCTCATCCTGCAGACGCTGCAGCAGCTCAAGGACGTCTACGGCGACAGTGTCGACAAGATCGTCCAGGGAAACACGAACAACATCGTCTTCCTCAAGTCGACTGACGACACGATGATCGAGACCTTGTCGAAGATCTCGGGTACGAAGCACGAGTCGTACATCGACGGCAAGTCGATCACGCGTAGTGTCGACAGCATGATCAAGCTGAACGCGAACGACGGCAAGATCACGTACAACGCCAGCACGAGCAAGGTGCCGGTCCTGGACTACAACGACTTTGCCTTCCTGGCTCCGTGTCAGTCGATCGTCATGCGTGCTGGTGACCCGCCGATCTGGAACCGGAACGAGACGTCGCTGCCGATGTCGTATGAGCTGCACAAGCGTGAGCCGATTCACCCGGGTCACGAGTACGCCTTCCAGACGGTTCCGTCCATGAGCACCGCCATGGAGTTCGACGTGCGAATGAATCAGCCTGACTTCGAGAAGATCATGCTGAAGCGTGTGGGTCAGGCCATCCGCGCAGAGGACGCTCGCAACATCTTCATGGACGCGTACGGCTACAAAGACGTCGACATGCACCGTCTCGACCCCGATGAGGTCTCGAACGACATCATGGAGCTTGTCGACGACGTCATGTGGGATGATCTCGGTCGTGATCCTGATGCTGAGGGTGAGGTGCTCGACATCGACTTCTACGACAACCCGTACATGAGCAACGAGTACGAGGACAACACCGCCGTCAAGGATGCCGCTGCCAAGAACCAGGTCGAGGCGGATCGACGCTCGCAGAAGCGTTTCGCCAACCACATGATCGCCATTGAAGACCTGCAGCGTATCGAGGGTGAGGACGGTGCCGGTGGCGCTGCGAATCGAAGCCTCGAAGGTGCGATCCTGGAGGCCTTCAAGGCGTGTCGTGGTCGAATGTTCGCCGATTCGGCTCATTTCCAGGCCATCGGCGACGACCTGTACTCGCACGACGGACAGACGGCGTACATCGTCTCGAAGAACATGTCGGCCGAGCTCGCTGCGCTACGTCAGGCCTCGGAGGACTCGCACAGCCGGATCTTCGACACCGACGGTACCGAGATGTCGGCTGAGGACCTGCTCGGCTACGAGGTGCGGGACGAGTTCTTCCTCTACCTGGCGAGCCTTCCTTCGTGGAAGAACGTCGCTCAGGGCGAGTTCGAGCGAGAGATGACGCGACAGATGACCATGGACGACAACCTCGTCGGCGCGGTCTGACGATCAACGAAAGAACACCCCGTCACCTCTTGGTGACGGGGTGTTCTTTCGTGCGATGATCTCACTCGATGTTCTTGACCCATCGAGTCTTGCCTGCGTCGTACACACGATGCAGACGATTGGCTGCAGCAGCCTCGTGCTCGGTCCAACCGGATTCGTAGACCAGAGCATCGTCGTGCTCGAACCGCTTCTTCTGGAAGCGCTCCTTGGGGGTACGGACCCACTGCGTGAACGGACCAGCGTATGTGTAGTCCGGTGCCAATGTGGCGTCGATCTCGAACCCGGCAGCGAGGTACATGCCGCCGTCGGAGGTGTCATCGGCAGAGAGGCTGATCCACTGCGTCAGTACGACACCCTGCTCGGGCAAGAATCGTGTCGCGAAGGTGAGCAGTCGCGTGAAGCCACCCGGAACGAGCCCGAGAGTGGCGTATCGCTGGATCTCCCACTGACCTTCAGCCTGTTTCATCCGGGCGTTGCTGCGCGGCAATCGGATCGACAGGAGAGCTCGCAGGTCACCATCGGCGTCGACGAGACCCAGGTGGTGGGTCGCAATGACCTTGCCCTGGATGTGGTTCGCCTGCAGGAACTGCGCTGCCCGAGCACCGTCGATAATCATCGGGCTCAGCGTTCGAGCCGGTGCTCGTGTCATGACTTTCGGATCGATGTCGTCGACGACACGGTCGAGTCGGTTGATCACCTTGAGCCGGTGAGCCAGTCCTCGGGCGATAACGTCGCGACGAGTGCGCCAGTCATCCTCCCAGACATGAACGAGACGAAGACCGATCTGAGAAGCCATGTTCGACTTCTTTTTATGGTAATCCTGTTCCTTGCCTGCCGTCTCGCTGTGCCAGTACAGACCGTTGAACTCGATCGCCATGTGCTTGTCGGGAATGACGATGTCGAGCTCGTGTCGACCGGGTAGGTGGCTTCGTGAGTTAAGAACGATCTGCTCATCGGGGAGCAACGTCGTGATGACGTCGATGAGATCCTTCTCCATCTCGGAAGTGCCGGTCATCGCACACTGCGGACAGCCGGTCTTGGATTGAGTTCTGACCTTCGGACTCACGAACCATCGATGTCCTTTGGTGCACTCCCATTCGACGCGAGTGTGCGAACCTGCAGCCAACGTCTTCGCCGATGCTTTATCGACGAGCTGAGCTGCGATCTCAGGGTATGTTGTCGCGAGGTCGTTGATACCTTCGTCTCGGATGCGACCCGAGCACGTCGGGCAGCCATAGCCCTCGCTGCGTGAAGCGACCGTCGCCTCCCACCGGTGTCCGTGTTCACATCGCCAACCGACCTTACGGTTGGACTTGAGCGTGAGCTTCGTGCCCAACGACGGGTCGTCGAGCTGGGCTGCGATCTTCGGCGCCAGCGTCGCGAGGTCGTTGAACCCCGGCTCGACTGCGAGACCGGCACAGTAGGGACACCCGGACCCGTGGATCGTGCGATTGCTGACGATGGCCTCCCAGACGTGGCTGGGGAACTTCTCGCAGCGCCATCGAGGCTTGGTCGACGACCCGGCACTGATCGTCGTCGCGATGCTCGGGTCCACGAGCTGGCGAGCCAGGTCGGGGTGCGTCGTGGCGAGGTCGTTGACCCCGGCGACCGGTACCCGACCCCAGCACTGCGGACAGCCGGTGCCCATCCTGACGCGCGTGACCGGCTTGGCTGTCCACTCGTGCCCGGTCTGACCGCAGGTCCAGCGCTGAGGGGTGTTCGAGCCTGCAGGGATGGTGGTCGCCACTTGTGGGTCGACCAGTTGAGCGGCGAGCTCGGGATGGGTCGTCGCGATGTCGTTCACCCCGGCGATGACGGTCTTGTTCAGGCACACCGGGCAGCCGGGGCTGCGACGGCGGGTGTTCGGCGCGGCCTCCCAGACGTGACGAGGGTCCTTGGGGCATCGCCAGGGCACACGCTTGTTCGAGCCAGCGGACAGCGTGGCGTGGTCGGGGTTCACGAGCTGGGCTTGCAGCCAGGGTTC
>JAVJHZ010000080.1:0-27235 GCA_035592055.1 Phalcoboenus megalopterus
GAAGAGACCATGACAACTACTGGCGACGATTCCTCCCGGCCCTGAAGGGCCGGGGTTCCTCGCGCGTCAGGCTGAACATCGTGTGACATCGACGAGTCGGCAAGAAACAACCCCGGTGACGAGATGCCACCGGGGTTGTTTCTGCGTGGTGCTGAATCCCACACCTAGTCTGCGGCTGATGAGACTCGCAACTTCAATCCCCACATGCGTGGGATGAACACCCGGCCCGACTCGGGGTGCCGGACGTACTGCCTTCCTTCAATCCCCACATGCGTGAGGTAAACGCCCGAACGGGGGGCAAGGTCGACGAGGTCATCCTTCAATCCCCACATGCGTGGGGTGAACGAGATCCGGCCAGTGGTCGTGGAGGTCGACGTCCTTCAATCCCCACATGCGTGGGGTGAACGGGTACTCGCTCCACCTCGACGAGACCTCGCCTCCTTCAATCCCCACATGCATGGGGTGAACGGTGTCGGTGTGGTCGTCCTCCTTGCCCGAACGAGCAGCCCTTCAATCCCCACATGCGTGGGGTGAACCAGCCGCCGCCCGCTGTCCGGGTGAACTACTACCTTCAATCCCCACATGCGTAGGGTGAACGGCAAGGTTCGAGGTGCCACCGCGTTCCGAGGCCTTCAATCCCCACATGCGTGGGGTGAACGGCCTGGTGGGGGAGATCACCGGCTCGGACGGCCTTCAATCCCCACATGCGTGGGGTGAACGAGCACTTGCGTGCGGCCGGGTACGACGCCGACCTTCAATCCCCACATGCGTGGGGTGAACGCCATGGAGAACTGACCCTCGGCCGTCTTCGGCCTTCAATCCCCACATGCGTGGGGTGAACGGCGAAGGCGATCTTCTCAGCATCGTAGTGCTCCTTCAATCCCCACATGCGTGGGGTGAACGTGCAGGTCGAGTTCGTCGACCAGCCGCAGCTCCTTCAATCCCCACATGCGTGGGGTGAACGGCGCTCGTCCTGACTCGCCCTTCGGGCTCGGGCCTTCAATCCCCACATGCGTGGGGTGAACGCTCCCAGTACGTCCGCTCGACCCCCTCGGCGTCCTTCAATCCCCACATGCGTGGGGTGAACGGGCAGCACGATCACGTGGGGCGCCAGCCACCTTCAATCCCCACATGCGTGGGATGAACAGACAACGCGCCCACCATGTGCCCACTCCCCCTTCAATCCCCACATGCGTGGGATGAACGATCCCTTCACCTTCAGGCTGGCGTCGAGCGTCCTTCAATCCCCACATGCGTGGGGTGAACGTAATGGGGTGCATCCGTGCGCCCTTTTTCTGCCTTCAATCCCCACATGCGTGGGGTGAACGGCCTCCGAGTTCGTCAGGTCGACGCCCTGCCTTCAATCCCCACATGCGTGGGGTGAACGCGCCCCCGGAGGGCCCAGCCTTACCCGAGCGCCTTCAATCCCCACATGCGTGGGGTGAACGGGTCCGGCTCGTAGGGGTCGCACAGGAAGTGCCTTCAATCCCCACATGCGTGGGGTGAACGAGCACCTGCAGCTCGCCACCGCCCGCGCGCACCTTCAATCCCCACATGCGTGGGGTGAACGCGAGGAGATCAAGCGCGTCGGCGTCAACGTCCTTCAATCCCCACATGCGTGGGGTGAACGCGACCTGTCGACGTCAGTTGACGGGCCACTCCTTCAATCCCCACATGCGTGGGGTGAACTCGCGACCTTGTCCGCCGTCGTGGCCGTCGACCTTCAATCCCCACATGCGTGGGGTGAACGTCGCGGGTCTTCGCTCAGATCGGTACCTACCTTCAATCCCCACATGCGTGGGGTGAACGGCCCGCCGCCGAGGCGCTACGGGCTGAACCACCTTCAATCCCCACATGCGTGGGGTGAACGTCGAAGCTCCGCGCGTACAAGATTCAGCACGGCCTTCAATCCCCACATGCGTGGGGTGAACGCGGATCGGCTCGCCGTCGTCGCCCACCTTCCTTCAATCCCCACATGCGTGGGGTGAACTGACGGGTCGACGGCGCAAGGACGCGGTCATCCTTCAATCCCCACATGCGTGGGGTGAACGCCACGTGGAAGCAGATCGGGGAGCGCATCGGCCTTCAATCCCCACATGCGTGGGGTGAACGAGGTCATGCTGATGACGCCGCGCGACGCGTACCTTCAATCCCCACATGCGTGGGATGAACGATCGCGGCCAGCGGGCGCCAGTCGAGCGGGCCCTTCAATCCCCACATGCGTGGGATGAACGCCTCACGAGCCGGGCCGGGCGCGAGCCGCTGCCTTCAATCCCCACATGCGTGGGGTGAACGCGGTGGGCGGCCGACAACATGCTGAGCTACCTCCTTCAATCCCCACATGCGTGGGGTGAACGGCAGCGCGGCCGAGCATCGGCGCGAGCGTCGCCTTCAATCCCCACATGCGTGGGGTGAACGGGCATCCACCTGCTCATCGCGTGCCAGGCGACCTTCAATCCCCACATGCGTGGGGTGAACGTACTCGCGGAACATGTTGAGGATGAGCGAGTCCTTCAATCCCCACATGCGTGGGGTGAACGCGCGTCCCGTGGGAGACGACGACCAAGAGCGGCCTTCAATCCCCACATGCGTGGGGTGAACGTTCGAGGCTCGCGACAAGGTCGAGCAGAAGTACCTTCAATCCCCACATGCGTGGGGTGAACGATCGACCGGCTCATCCCGTCGCAGGCCGTCGTCCTTCAATCCCCACATGCGTGGGGTGAACGTGCACGTGCGGGTGCCAGCCGTTTTCACCGCCTTCAATCCCCACATGCGTGGGGTGAACGACGAGCGCGAGGCCCAACGCGAGCGGGGCCGCCTTCAATCCCCACATGCGTGGGGTGAACGGCTTCGACCACGACCGCTCAGTACGTCTTGCCTTCAATCCCCACATGCGTGGGGTGAACGCTGCCCGACACCCACGCGCCAGGCGTCGGACCTTCAATCCCCACATGCGTGGGGTGAACTTGCTGGCGAGCCCGGCGTGGGAAAGAGCTTCCTTCAATCCCCACATGCGTGGGGTGAACGAGACCATCCGCTCCCGCAGGCCCTTCTGGTACCTTCAATCCCCACATGCGTGGGGTGAACGACGAGCATTGCCCAGATGGAAGCGGCCGAGCGCCTTCAATCCCCACATGCGTGGGGTGAACGACCGTCTTAGGCTCGGGTGCGTGATCCTGCGTCCTTCAATCCCCACATGCGTGGGGTGAACCTGGTCGGGGCGCACGAGCAGGCCGAGCAGATCCTTCAATCCCCACATGCGTGGGGTGAACTCGTCGCTGACCTGCACAAACACAACGCGACGAGAGATTTTGATCGTGCAAAACACAGCACTAGCACTCACCACCGCCGAGTGCTAAACCTCATGCTCTGTGAAGCTGTCAACAATCCTGGCGTCAAGTGTAGCACCTCGAAAGACCTGAAGTTGCCCAGATGAGTAATAGACGTCCGCCGGACCAAGCATATCGAGGCGACTCAACATTCGAGCATGACCCTGTCGAGGCACATCACCGACGAAAACTCCAGTGCCCACCTCGGCAAGCCACCTCCGCAGCCACCGACGACTTCGTCCTGCTGAGGACTCCACGATGACGACGATCATTCGAGATCATCCACGCTCGGAAGAATGTTGTCACACACATCGTAGAAACGCCCGAACACATCGAGCATGATCCCGTCGTAATGCTCCAGCGCAACCCGCGTCGGAGGTTCCATGTCATGACGTCGATCTCGTGCCATGAACCAGTCCAACGCCCGGCTGATCGAGACGTCGTTCTTCATGCAATCCGCCACATCATAGATCCACGCATCACGACTGGTGTGCGAATAACCGAGGTGTGGTGACATCAACAACGAAACCGTAGCGATCTCACACGCAGAATACACCAACGCATTCATCGATGAGATCAACGTATTAACATAATCGCCTTCGCTCTCGTCATTCTTACGACCATCCCATCCGATGCCTCGGACCGACGTCTCTCGCCGGTAGTACTTGACCATCTGCGTACCTTCCCAAGCACGCAACGAATCGACACTGTAATTCTTCGGTGGATCGATGCCGAAACGATGAACGAGAGCTCGACGATATGTAGCTGCACGCATGCGGTCGGAGCGAAGACCAAGTAACTGGCGACGAGCCATCACCGTACTATTGATCGTCGGCGCAACACAACCAGTCGAAAGGCGAAGCCCCTGACGGGACGTCCAGAAGACCGAGCACCCGCCATCGACGATTGATCGAACCGTCTTCGTCTCGATCGAGCAGCCCGGACCGAGAACGAGCGCGACGAGTGTCTCCACCGGCAGAGCACGATGTACATCACCAACAGTGGCATAGACCTCGTCACCTTGAGAACCGACGACCGCACCGCTCAGATACACAGGCGGCCGTCGGTTCTCAAGGTAGAGCACACCGCTCACACCGTCACCAGCATTCCACAGCCATAGTTCTTCGATCGACCGATGCCGTTGTCGAAAGCAGCTCGTGCACGCTCGACATCGACGATCTGCAGGCGCGCACTGACGTCACGGGTGATGATGCCAGCGCGACGCTCCATCGGCCCGATGATCATCGGCAACTCCCCGTCCTCGTCATCGAGTACGAAGCCGTGACGCGCGAACAAGTCGACCACCTTGTCCCACGCCTGGTCATCACCCCAGGGGCTCGTGACCTTCCCGTCACGACGGCTGACCGCCGAGAGGCGAACCTGTACGGTGAGCCTCTGACCATCGATCACGGTGCTCCCGCCGCCGCAGCGCCAGCGCACCAAGACCTCGCCCGACGCACTCGCCAGAGCATCGCCCGGCAGGTCGACACGACCCTGCACGCCACCGGCAGCACGAGGACTCGTCGACATCGGCTGTTGACCCGCGAGCATCATCAGATACCGGTGCAGCAGATCCTTGTCACAGACGCTGACGAGAGTCGGGCGAGTGTAGGGCAGGGTCGCGATCTCAGTACGCATTGTTCGTCGCCTTTCGACGGGACTCGATCTCGATGGGCGAGTCGTAGCGGTAATAGTTGCTCATGGTCCCCTGACCGGCGACCATCTTCGTCTCGTAGGTGACAAAGCCAGGAACGGCCTCTCGACGCTGTAGTGCGACAAGCGCGTCCCAGCCCATCGGCATGATGTTGAGGTGCCAACGCAACCACAACGAACCACGCTGACCATTGATCTGGCCCCGGACCGGCAGGTACGGGATCGCCACCGACGCAAGAATCTCGGCGCCGAGCATCACATAGCGGTCACCGATGTATCGCTCACTCGACGCAATGTCCGACAGCGATAGGCCGAGTGCCGAAGAAGGTGAAACGACACCAACCGGCACCTGAGAGGCGAATAGTCCAGTGAAGATCGACGTGAAATACGAGATCTGCTCGGACTTCCACTTCTCATGAAGCGCAACAAGCGCAGCGTCGGTTTTTGCTTTTTTCGAAATATCTCGACTGAACAACGACAGAATCGAGCCGAACCACGGGTCCTTCGCAGAAGAGAGGAACCTAGACTTACGGGCATACACCGTGAATTTGGACGACGTGTCATCACCCGAAGACTTCTTCTTCTTGACAAAGGTCTCGACCTGGGTGGTGTTCAACTGATAGATCGGATCAGTCTCAAACCATGAAGACGAAAGCATTCGATTGATAGACACCACGTTCGTTTCATAGAACGCAATCTGCTCCAACGGACGCCCGACAACCATCGACCCTAGACGACGCACCGAGCACAGGTACTCGCCGACGAACGAACCGGCACGTTCGGCGAGCTCTTCGAGTGTCAGGTCCTCCTCGACGTCGAACACCGGAACGAGACCGTCGAACGACAGCCTCGACCCGGGGAAGACCCGAACCAGACCAAGTGCGGCCAGATAGTGCGCGGGCTCGTCGCAGATCAGCGACGGGAACGAGAAACGAGTCGACATCACAGACCATCCTTCAGTGCGGAGCATTCCCAGTCGGCCAGACGAAGGATCGCCTCGGCCAGTGCGACCGTGTACGGCCCGTAGGTCATCCGCACACGATGAGACAGATCGAACCAGTCAGCCCATTCGGCAGTCGTCGCGTCCTGCAGGACATTGTCGGGATTCGGCGTCTCGATCGCCGGAGGCACACCGTGGAAGTGACCGTGGTGCGTGGCGATGAGGTACTCGATCAAGTCGATCTGGGATTGCGGAATCTGTGAGTAGCCCTTCTCTCGCGACGCGACGACCGAGAGCGCCTCGTGGCGGAAACCGGGACACAGTCCACCGTCACGAACGGCCATCACATACCCGGTTCGAGACAACGCACGCGGCAGGTCAGACTTCGCCAGCACGACACCGTCATCCTGGTGCTCCACGACCAGCTGGCGGCCGACCTTCGTCGCCGACAGGTGTAGCTGGTACTGGAAACCGGGATCGTGCTTGCCGAGGTCGTGTCGCCATCCAGCCTCACGGATGGCCTCGACGATCTCGGAGGGGAGGTCGATCAGCTCGGCCCACGCACCGGCTCGATCGCCGACCTGGACGTTGTGGTCGACCAGCGCCACGCGCCGGGCTACCTCCTGCTCGGTGACGTCGACCTTCTCGGTGAACACCGCGAGATCGTCACCGATCAGCTCGACGACGTAGGAGTCCACCTCGAAATCGTTACGACCGGCGATCTCGTCGAGGTCAGACTCGTCCATCGGGTCGACGTCGGTACCGAGCACTACGAGCGTACGGCGCGGCTCACCGGCATAGCGCTCGGATGACAGATCCGTACCGAACCCGGCAATCCAGCTCGACGCCAGCTCGGACATCGCCTGGACGACCAGGGTCGATCCGACGAGCGACCACGGCTTGCTCAGGTCGACGTCGTGATGGATCTCGCCTGCCGGATCGATACGAACCATCGCCGGGGACTTCCTGCCGAAAACCTCCTTGGCCGAGCTCACCGAGATGCTCCACCGCTCCCACGAGGAGACGGGGACCAGATCAAGGTAGGAGCGCAGCGCACCCGGGTACTGCTCGTCTGCGGCCAGGACATCACCCAGATGCGAACGGAAGACAACCTGGCACGAGAAATCGTCAGCCGCAGGGCGAATCCACGTGCTCACCGCACCGGCCGTGACCTCGTTCTGTGGGTCGATGAGCTCGGTGAACTCGGCCCGTCCAAACGCGATGACGCTGTCGGGGCGAACCTGCGGCATCAGGTCGACGCGCTCCTGACGAGCAGCAGTCAGCTCGCCCAACGACGCCCCTTCCTGACCGCACAGCTGCGACCAGAACTGCTCGACAGCACCCTTGTCGTCGTAGATGTCGGTCTTCGACACCACGTCGGTCAAGACGAAGCGCCCACCCTCACGAGCACCGACGCGATTGACGCGCCCGAGTCGCTGGACGAGGGCCGACATCGACGCAGGCTCGCTGAAGCCCCGGTCGAAATCCAGGTCGGCACCGACCTCCAACGTCTGCGTGGCGACAACAACCAGACCTCGGGCCTGCTCGCGATCGGACGACCCGGTCAGATACGGCGTCAGCGTCACCATCGTCGCGTCACGCAGTGGCGCAGGGGTACCACCGATGACGACCTCGACATCCACGTCGTGCTTGGCGAGAGCCTTCGTCAGCTTCGAGCCGATCGACCGCGCGATCTTGACCGTGTTGACGAAGACGACGACGGACTCACCGGCGCCAGGGGCATCCTGAGCGATCTCCTCGACAAGGGCATCGGCACCCAGCCCCGCACCACGCTCGATCCGCACGTCGTCACGACGACGAACGCGCTCGGCGAGGAAGGACGACGCCTGCGTCTCGGCGTCCATGTCAGCCACCAAAACCGATCCGGCGCTCGCCGTATCAGGTGCCGTGGCTGTCATCGTGACGACCTGTCGGCCCGGCACGTGGTCCTCGAACCACGTCTCGTCAGCCTGGGCCTGTGCGTCCAGGTCCGACAGCAGCTGACGGAACTGCGGCACGAGGTGGGCCTCGTCGAGGACGATGAGACTGTCCGCACCGACGAGCGCAGCGTCGATCGAACGACGTCCACGCGACAGACCGTACCCACGCCAGAGCAACCGGGAACCGAGCATGTCGACCGTCGAGGTGATGACCGCTGGGATCTTGGGATCGCGCAGGTGCTCGGCCTTGACGACCTGACCGCCGCGAAGACGACGAACCGAGAGCAGAACCGGGTCACCGTTCTCGTCACGACCGGACAAGGGACGCAGCGCATCGGCCACGACCTTGACCGGACCATCACTCGCCTCGCGCAACGTTGTCGCCAGCTCGTCGGCGAGATCGGCAGCCGAGTCGACGAGGATGCGTCGGTCGACGACCAGGTGCAGACGAGTAGGGACGCTGCGCCGGTGGGACGAGTCGATCTGTCGACGGTGCTGGTCACGAGCGAACGCCCAGCACCATGCCAGAATGATGGACGTCTTACCCATTCCCGTTCCGACGTCGATGACGTCCGAGGTATCGACACCGATCCGTTCTGCAGCTTCGACCTGCCACAGATAGGGACGATGACCGGTCACCGCCTCGAAGAAGTCCTCGAACGGGACGAACTCGTCGAGCTCAGCCATGATCGGCCTCCTGAATCGAAATGGTCGAAGAAGGGTTCAGAGTCGACGGCGTCATCGCGACGCCGTTGAGGTACAGCGGGCCATGCACCTCGCCCTGGAACATCACCGTGACGTTTGTACGCGACAAGGACGTGGGCCAGCACTCGCTGACACCGAGCGGCTCACGGTGAGCGATCGCGTCGGCGATCGGCACCTCACCACCCAACGTCAGGATCGAGGACCGCATCGCGTCGTCGAGAACGACCGGTCGGTTCGTCGTCCAGACCGTCGAGGTCCCGACCATCATCGAGATCGCCTCGATCGCATCCGGGGTCACCTTCCGCTTCGGTCGCAAACGATCGACCTTGCCGTCGAGCACCAGGTCGACGACGTCGCCGGACGAAACATCGGCCAAGACACCGAGCAGACGGTTCGACGCGACGACCGGCATGACACCACGAGCACCGCTCGCGAGCACACCTGCGGCTGCGGCAGACCATCGGTCGAGCCCGGTCGTCGTCTCGAAGGGGTACCACGTCGAGGACCGCACGAGATCGTAGGCGCGCTTGCGACCACCAGGGCGAACGACGGTCGAGGCGTCCAGTCGTCGATAACCCTGACGATGACGACGCACGACACGATTCGGCACGTTCGTGCGACCGGCCGCAACCTGGAAAGCGTGCGCTCGTCGACGATCAGCCAGTACCCGAGGTGTCGGGACGCTCAACGAGTACGAACCACCCTCGTCCGGCACGAGCACCAGACCCACCGACGGGTCGAGCCTCGCCTCACCGATCACCACGTCGATGACCACGGCCGAGGTCGGGCGACCCAGGTAGGCGACCCGCTCATAGGCTCGCGACAGACCACGAAGGTCGACCTGGGAACCGACGCCGCGCCAGACGTATTCGATCGTCGCATTCGGGTCAACCATGACGCCGACGTTGTCGCCGACCTTCGAGCGCTTCTCGTCGCCGGGCTTGAGCGTCTGGAGCGGCACGTAGCGCACGTACTCGCCGTTGCGACCAGTCGTGACGTCGATCTCGGGCGCAACGACGATCGGCGGCTCGAACGCGTAGAGCGCGTCCACCGCAGTGATGCCCAGGCCCGCCTGACCGGCCAGGCCCGCCGCCGTCACGCGTTCCGGGGCAGGCGGCCACTCAGGGGTCGGACTGGTCGGCGACGGAGTGCCCGTAGCGTCGTACGCCCCCAGTGGGAAGCGCACACGAAAGATGAGGTCGCTCATCACGCCTCCGTGGTGTCGGACTCGTCGGTCTCGTCAGCGGTCTGAGCCAGAGAGATCAGCTGGGGCAGCAGCTTCGAGCCCGAGACGTCGACCTGCAACTGCGACCAGCCGAAGTCCTTCGACAGCTCGGCCAGCGCATCGGTGATGATCTGCGGGGACGAGATCGTGAGCTCCTCGACGCCACCACCGTGGGACAGGATCTGCATCGAGTGGTCACCTCGGATGAGATCGGAACCCACACGAAGGTGCAGATCCTTGGCCGTCGCGTCCAGACCCGCGAGCGCAAGCGCGACGAGCGCGGCACGAGCCGTCGTGGGGTCGACCTCGTGGAAGCCGAACCGGCGCAGGATCGCCAACGAGATCCACGTCGAGCCCTCGATCGACTCGAAGGTGACGTCCTTCGGAGCCGCCTGCGACGGGACGGTGCCGAAGCCAAGCTCCGAGATCTTCGTCTTGCCCTTACCACCGGGCATCGCACCGAAGACCGGGTCGATGCGCGAGGCGTACCGCGTTCGCAGCGACACACCCTTGGCGATGATCTCGCTCGTCATCGCACGCGCCGAACGAGCACCGGTCGTCACGACGTCGAAACGCTCGGGCTCAGGAAGCTTCATCGCCGTGGCCTTGCCGAAGTCCTTCGAGAACGTCTTGCTGCCCTTCTTCTCGGTCGCGGTATGCGAGTCCCACCAACCGCAGATCAGAGCCTGCGGGAACCAACGCAACAGCGCGTCGGCGTGCTCGACATCAGCGTTGGCAATCGTGGCGAAGGTGTCGTTCGACCCGGCACTCTTGAGAGCCTCGTCGACCTCGGACGCATGCGATCGGAAGATAGCATCGGCCTGACGGTGCGACCAGTCGTACGACGTCGTCTCGAAGCCGTCGCGCTCAGGAGCGACGAGGTTGATGACGGGCAGACCCAGAGTGTCGACCTCACGCTTCAGCGCGAGCGACCACCGCCGAGCCTGAGCACCCCACGCGTCGATGGTCACACCCTGACGACCGTCGGGGAGGGTGAAGATGCCGTGGTGACGGTTGCCCTTTTTGTCCCAGCCGATGGACCCGGCTGGAGGGGTGACCGTCACGCCTGGGGCGGTGTACCGGGTCTCGATACGCAGCCCCGCGACGGCGAAGTCGTCGACGAAGCGACGGAGCTGGTCGACGAGCTGGGACGAGGTCTCGATGTGCATGGTGGCTCCTAGAGCTAGGCGGATTAGTGACACCACTCTAACACGTCAGCTTCAAGACTGCCCCCGCGAGACATTGAAATCCCCACATACGTGGGATCACTACCACAAAAGGTGCAATTCGCACCAGTCTAACCTTGAATCCCCACCGAAGTGGGAAGCCGGTGAGCGTCAGCCCAGATCGGAAAAAACTTGATCGACAGTGTCGACGAGGTTGGAACGCTTGGTGTTGTGCTCGTCTTGGGCACGACTGACCATCTCGTGATACCGAGTGATCTCCTTGACCTCCTCCCACGAGAGCTCACCACCCTTTGTCATCGGTGCGGGCGGCATTTGAAAACGACCTAGTCGACGATCAATGAGCTCTGCGATGAGCTCGTTGTCACTGAACGATGCCAACGATGACATATCCGACATGTCTTCTCCTGATGCAAGAGTATTGGTCGAGATCGGGGTGGGGACGAAGTAGCGATCACCGTTCTTGACGAGATCACCACGATCAACGAGAAGATCCATGACGAAGCCCGTTGTGCGCTTGTCGGGGAAGTTAAAGGTGGACTTGAGATGGTTGACGTCCACCGCATCACGAGACGTAACGAATGAAACAATCGCGTCCATCTTACGAAGAAGACACTTGTGCCCGACCGTCGTCCACGCGTCACGACCTACCTGTACTGCTTTTCCACTGTTCGTTAATGAGAGAAGCAGCGTGGTGCATCGATCGTTGTCGATACCGAGCTCAGAAGCGATCGTTCGAGACGACACCTCATCATCGTTTCGCCCAAGAATCTCCATGACCTTCGTAGAGATATCGTCGCCATCGACACCGAAGGCAGAGTCGTTCACAGATGAACCTTTCGTAGTAGAGGGGGTCGTAATAAAAGCACCCGATGACGAAGCCTGTCGGTTAATCATCGACGTCAACAACGAGTCCGAGACAATGGTCACAGTTGATCGTCGAGGTGCTTGTGGTGGTTTCGGTGGCGTAATGACACGCCGAGATCGTTTGACCACGTCAGATCACCCTCACCTCTCCCGGTACTTCGCCAGGAACGCATTCATCGTAGATCGTCGAGCCCCACCGAGGAAGACCCGGTGCAGGTGCGGCGAGTGAACCTGATCCATGTGGACGACCAGGACGTCGGTCTCCCACCCGGCCCGCAGGCCCAGGTGCTCGTGGAGCCCGAGATAGGCGTCGAGACACGTCTGCGCATCGAACCCGTCACGCATGCCGTCAGGGCGCATGAAGTGAATGATCTCGTTGCGCCACTGGTCGTTGAGCTTGGAGAACAACGAGACGATCGGGACCATCATCTGCTCGTTCGTCCGACCATCAGCACTCACCGGGCCGATGTCGCCGATCATGAGCAAGTTCTCCGATGTCCGCACGTTCGGCTTCTCGGCGCCCTGGCGGAACAGATACCGCACGAAGTTCTGCGAGTGGCGCTCGTCGTTGAAACACGCCAGGTCGCCGAGCACCTGCATGATGTAGTCGCCCGACGGATGCTCCATGTCAATGTTGATGTGATCGTACTGGGTCGACCGCTCGATGTGGGTCTGGAACTTCGATTCACTCGCCATCTCACTTCACCACCAGGATCGACGTGCGCTTCTTCCGGTCGACGATCGCAAAGTCGTTGCCCTTCTGCTTCTCGACCTCGACGAAAGCATAAGGACCGATGGACCGGCGTACGATCTCAGTCACCGAGGTCTGCTTACGCTCAGCGAGAGATCGCAACGCATGCGCAGTCTCGTCATTGATGTTGACACTCAGTCGCTTTGTCATCGGATCAGTCCATGATCCGGTACAGCGTGAACTCGCGACCGAAGTTCGAGATCGCCGTCATCGTTCCACGGTCACCCTCGACGACTTCGCGCAGGTTCTCACCCGGCGACGTCTTCTCGCCGATGTGCTCGAAGCCCCACCGCGTACCGTCGTCGAGCGTGACGACCTGACGACCCCAGATCTGCTGGGTCGAGATGACTTTCTTCATCGTGTTGTTCCTTCCTCGTTGGTGTCCTTCATCAGTCCTTCTCCTCCTCGTCGAGCACGACGGCCTGCGAGACCGGCACGAGCTCGTAGATCCCACACTTGTCCTCCGGCTCGACGACGAGGAACATCTCGTCGTCGTCGAACCCCGGGTCGATGCTCGTCTCGGTCCTCAGCTGCGCGACGCTGCGATGGTCGACGACGAAGCCGCGCACGCCATGCTTCAGCTCGCCGCCCTCGACATAGACGCGCTCGACGAACGACTCGGTGCGCACGTGCTCACGCGGCTCGATCAGCGCTTCGACACCGTTCAGGGACGCGAGCATCTCGACCGTAGGGTCGCCGCCGGGGCCGTCGCCGAGGACGTACGCCACCCGACCCGGGCCGACCTTGCGGACCCCGCAGATCGTCCAGTGCTCCCCGGCGCACGCCCCATGGACGACGCGCACCGGGGTGCCGTCGGGCAGACGCTTGCTCAAGCCTTGTCCTCGGTGTCGTCGACGTCCTCGAAGCCCTTGTTCGCAGATCCTCGCGCACCGAAGAAAAACGTCCCGGCCACGCCGAGCAGACCGACGGCCAGCGCGCCGACCCACGGGTTCTCCGAGACGGCGAACATCGACGCGACGAGCACCGCCAGCGTCAGAGCGACCGAGGCGATCACAGCGTCGCGCTTGCGCTTGGCGTTGGCCTGGACCTCGGCCTCGGTCCACACCCGGGTGGCACCGATGGTGTTCTTGTTCCCGTTCTTGCTCATGATCTTCTCCTTCGTTCGTCGATTCGTTGTTACCACGAGATTACGCCACTCGACCCAACGGGTCGAGCTTTCCACCGAGCAGGTTCCACGACTCCTTGGAGTTCGTCACGACACCGGCTCGACGGAACGCCGCCAGTGCCTCGATATAGCGGTTCGTGGTCTGCGGGTGGTAGGTCTTGCCGAACGGTCCGTTCCAGTCCAGGCGAGGGTCGAGGATCATCGCGAAACCGAAGTCGTTCGCGTCGCGCACCAGTCGTGAGACGGCCTGCTCCAGTCCTTGTGTCGCGTCGTCGACGTAGACCTCGACGTCAGCGGCCCACTGGTTCATCCCGGTGCGCTCCATGATCGCCGCGACGCGCGCGTCGTCGAAGAAGGACTTACGCGCCCGCCCCGGCCGGTCGATGACCACGAGGCTGTTCGTCGGACCCGGCGCGTCGACACCGGTCGCGACCGACTTCACCCCGACGAGCACCGAGGTCTCGTCGGCTCGCCAGCGCGCGATCGTCGCGTCCAGCCCGGCGGTGCCCTCGCCCTGGGAGTACACCGCGATGCCCAGCGGCGCCAGCGCATCGGTGAGCACGCGCACGTAGTGGTTCATGTTCGCGCGCGACGCGGCGATGACCAGGCCCCGCCCGCCGTTGCGCAAGAAGGCCTCGCGCATCTGCTCGCCCGCCCAGATCTTGTGGGCCGTGGTGTCCATCGAGCGGCCCGGGAACAGCCGGGCCAGCTCGGCCGCGTCCAGGTGCGGCACGTAGCAGCGGGTGTTGCCGTAGGCCACGTCGAACGGCGAGGGGTAGACCGGCGTCTGGTCGTCACGACGCTCGAAGATCCCGGCGTCGCGACAGAACCCGCGCGGCATCGTGCCCGAGACGAAGGTCAACGACAGCCGCTGCTCGGGCAGCAGGTCACGGCGGTCCAACGCGAGCAGGTTGGACTTCTTGCGACACCGTGCGCACGCGCACGTCCCTTCCTCGTCGAAGATTTCCTCCTCGTCCGGGTCGAGCTCGTCGAGCGCGTCGAGGCCGGTGTGGTCCAGGTGCGACCACAGGTTGCGCCGGGCGAGCCCGGCAACATCCAGGCGTCCGTACTTCCACGCGAAGAAGCTCGCGCGCTCGCCGTCGGAGCGCTCGATCCAGCGCGCGCCGCGCGCCGCCTCGTCCAACGACTCGTCGATGTCGTCGCGCAGACCCGCCAGCGAGGAGATCGTACGGCGGACCTCGATCGGCGGGTTGTCGATCCCGGCGCCCTTGCCGACCATGCGCGAGACCTCCTTCTCGGCGGCCAGCGCCCAGTCACGCACCGACTCCAGCGCCTCGCGCACGTCCATCGGCACGTCGGTGGTGCAGTCGCGCTCGGTGCCGCCGCCCAGGCTGGTGCGCAGCGCGGTCTCCAGCGCCCCGGACCACACGAGACCGTCGTGGTGGGTCTCGTCAGCCCACGGCGCGTCGGCCAAGCCCCACACGAGCTCGGCCGCGCGCTTGACGCGGGTCACCGACACACTCGCCGACGCCTGGTTGCGCAGCTCGGGGACCAGCCCGTGCGTCTCGTCGCACATGAGGTGCTCGAAGTGACCGACCTTGCCGCCGAGTGCCACCGGGATGGCGTTGACGGCCTGGATGGCGAGCATGGTGTGGTTCGTCACGACCAGCCCGGCCTGCTTCGCGTCACGGCGAGCGGCGAGCATGAGGCACTGCTCGGCCAGCGGGCAGGACGTCTCGCCAGCACACTCGGACGAGGTCGTCGAGATCCCCGACCACAGGTCGTCGGGCAACATGTCGCCCATGATCTTCTCGACCTCGTTGCGATCGCCCTCGTCGAGGTTGACCAGGTTCTTGTAGACGTTCTTCGTCATCGT
Source organism: Phalcoboenus megalopterus (assembly GCA_035592055.1). NCBI lineage: Eukaryota > Metazoa > Chordata > Aves > Falconiformes > Falconidae > Phalcoboenus > Phalcoboenus megalopterus. The sequence goes on from JAVJHZ010000080.1 coordinate 15,558, forward strand.
CACCGGGGCGTGGATACCGCTGCGCCTGGCCTGGGCCGCAGTGATCTTCGAGCCGACCTTGGTGATCTTCGCGATCGAGGGCGACTCACCGAGCTCACGGTCGTTGGCCGAGTTCTCCAAGGCGAGCACGTCGCGCATCTGGGCCAGGCACACGTAGTTGCTCACGCCCTTGAACGCCGCGAGATCGACATGGACGCCGGTGACCTTCTCGACCGCCGCGCTCATCGCCGGGCCGTCCTTGGTCAGCAGCTGACCCATGAGCGACTTCATCATCGTCGAGACCAGCGTGCGCTCGCCCAGGCGAGCGTGCAGCAGCATCGCGACGCTGAGCAGCACCGAGGCCTTGCCGAGACCGCATGGACCGACACCGACGAACTCACCGCGACGGATCGCAGAGGCCAAGGCGTCGTGCGCCATCATGGTCTGACCCTCACGCACCGTGAACGCGGGGTCGATGGCCTGGACGTAAGCGAGCAGGATCGCGTCGAGATCGGCGTGCAAGCTCTCCTCGCTGATCCCGACGGGTAGAACGAGGCCCTCCATCAGGCCGTCTTCGGGGCGAGGAAGGGCGCACCCTTGGTCCCGGCCACGTAGCACACGTACGCGATCTGGGCGTGCGACAAGTCCATCGCCTTGAGACGCTCATAAGACACGATGCCGTCCTGGACGACGACCTCGACGATGTGATCCATCTGCTCGTCGGTCAGCGGCATCGCGCCGAAGCCCATCCGCAGACCGAACGCGAGGTCGTTGTGCGTCAGCACCGGCTCGCCCCGATCGGTCACGTACGTCATCGGCGCTGGCGCGAGGTGAGCGTCGAGCGCCTCGATGCCCGCTCGGGCGACCGAGAATGCACCGTGAACGCCGGACAAGAACAGACGGATAGTGCGAGCCATGGTGATCTCCTTCGGGGAACAGACGAGATATGCTTGGTTACCAGCATACACGACCACCACCGGAGGAGAGCCGCGATGCATCGGTTCCTCACCACCACCCTCGCGCTGCTTCTGGTGCTCGCCAGCGGCTACGGCATCTGGTACGGCCCGACCGAGCACGAGGTCACCTTCCCCACACCCCGGGCCGCCGACGGCTCCCTGCGCTGGGAACGAGACCGCGCCCGAGGCCGGTGAACCGACGGCAGGCGCTATGATGACGTCGATTATAGATTCGGGCGCCAGCAAACACCAACGACCGGCCTCGACATCGATCAAGGCCGGTCGCCTGGTGAAGGAGAACACCATGAGCACCACCGCTGGCGCTACGCACCCATCCTACCGCGAATCACGAGAATCACCCCGCCTCGACACCCGATCGCGCTAGGCTCAAGTGGTACGCACCACACCCGATCGAACAAACACCAGGAGAGACACCCGATGAGCACCCAGAGCACTCCGACCGGCGAGAACTACCGACCCGACGGCGACGTCCACAAGACCGTCTACGGCATGAAGCCGATGACCCGCGACGAGCTGGAAGCCGCCCACATCCAGGCACTGTACGACGACGTCACGGCCAACCCTCGCCAGCCCGTCCGCGAGAAGACCGACCCGGCTCGCCGATGGGCCGGTGAGCCTGCCCCTGCACCGAAGCAGTCGCTGTTCACGCGCCTTCGCACCATGGCCGACCAGATCAAGGCGCCCAGCCCCCAGGTCGAACAGAACAGCGCCCTGAGCAAGGCCATGCGATCGAACTTCGACAAGCCTGCCGAGCACCAGCACACCAAGGACGACGGCCTGTCGCTGTGACGTCAGGCTAAATACGAAGAACCCCTCGATCATCACGATCGAGGGGTTCTTCGATATCTGAGCCCAGATCTCGTCAGCCGTTGGCCGCGAGATAACTGCGCTGCGCCATGGTCAGCTGCGAGACGAACACATCCGGGTAGGCGTTCGCGCTGTAGGCCGGGGTCTTGCGATCGAACGCAGTGATCATCTGCTCGACCTGATCGAGCGTGATCATGAACGTACGATCCGGTGCGTCATAGCTCGCAAGATTCGGCGTGACGTATCGCTTACCACTACGAGGCGATGGGTCGTTGGCCAGCACGATCATGCCGTGGATGACGAACTGGTTACCCAGATACGTCGTCCACTTGCGGATCATGTGCGGCATACCGATCTTCTCACCCGCCCAGTGCTGACCGTCCTTGAGCGCGATGTAGACCGGCTTGCCGAACTTGTCCAGGTCCTTGCCCCAGGTGTACGTCGCATACGGCCACATCTTCGCGTCGAAGAACATGATGTTGCCCCGCTCGGTCACCACGACGTGATCGATGTCGGTGCCATCGAACTTGCCAGGGGTGAAGTTCAAGCCGTGCAGCACCGTTCCGCCGTGCTTGCTCACGTAAGCCTCCAGCGCCGCACCCACGGCCATCTCGCCCACGGCTCCGGTCTGCCACGAGGTGTCGGCCTTGGCGACACCCGAGCCGACGTTGCCACCGGCCGTACCGATGACGACACCCTGACCGCACCGGCGAGCGCCACGCACTACAGCGAACCCGTCACCAGAGGGCTGCAGCACCCCACCCGGGGTCGGCACCGGATAGGAGACACGACCACGACCACGACCACGACGACGCCGAGGCCCACCACCGATCCCGAAGACGTCAGCGAGCAGACGCCGCACCCGGCTGGCGCCGTAGAGCAAGAACAGCACGAGCCCGGCACCACCGCCGATCGCACCGAACGACATCACGAGGAAGCCCTTGACGAGCAGCTTGACAACCTCGACCACCGCCGACCGAGACCCGGTCCGCACACTCATCCACCGGATCTGCATGATCGTCATCGCGAGTGCGAAGGTGATGAAGACCCACGCCGCGCTGACCTCGTTCGGTCCCTGGACGTGATCGGGGTTGGGCTGAGCACCCATCCAGGCTGCCAGTGCTGCGAGAGGCCACCCTGCGAGCAGCACGAGATCCACAAGGGTGAACCTGTTCTTCATGGTCGTCTCCGTCGTTCGTCGAAAGATGCTTGAGTTCGAGGAAAGCCTACCGGACGATGGACAAGTGGCAAGACTCATCACGAGCGATGAGGCGCGGCAGGGCCGCGCCGAGGGGTCCGTTGAAGACGACAAGTCCCTCCGTGCTAATCACGCACGGCAAGACCTGATCCACCCCGACGTCGATCATTGATCCTCACCGGTCACGACCATCTACGAAAGGAGCGCCATCGCAATCATGTGATGGCGCTCCTTTCGTGTGTCAACGACATCCACCGATCCCGATCATCATCCCCAGGAGCCACCATGGACGAACAGTACATCCCCGACGACTTCGTCAACCCCTTCACCATCGGCGACCGCGTCGAGGTCGTCTCGACGCAGGCCACCGAGCGCTGGTACACCCACGAGGGTGTCAGCCACAACCTGCGCCTGCCTGCCACCGGGCACGTCGGTCACATCGACCCCGAGCTCTACAGCGAGCAGCACCCGCTGGTGTCGCTGGACAACTGGGAGTACCTGCTGCACGTCGACGACCTGCGCGCCGCCCCGGCCGCGACCACGCCCATGCTGACGATCACCATGTCGCTGGCCAACGACGCCTTCGCCGGTGACGACGAGTCGCGCGCCGACGAGATCCACTACGCGCTGGAGAAGCTCTACCCCGACCTCGCCAACGGCAAGACCACCGGCGTCGTCATGGACTCCAACGGCAACAGCGTCGGCCAGTGGTCGATCGAGGACAAGTGATGGAGAACACCATGATGCCCACCACCATCCCCGAGACCGATGTCATCGACACCATCGTCACCGCTCTCGGCAACGACGTCATGAATGTCGAGACCCTCACCGACGTGCTGAACGCGAGCGTCACCGACACCGATGCCCACCTGAGCGTCGAGGACGTGATGTGGGAGATCAAGCGCGGCGCCGAGCGCTTCGACACCTTCGACGACGGACGTCTCGTCGGGGTCCGGCTGCGCGAGGGCTTCATGCGCCTGTCGCCGTTCGCCGATGCCGCCGAGATTCCCAGCGAGGGTCCGCTCGTCGTCGCCTGGCCCATGCCGGTCGAGCTCGTCGTGCCGCTGGGCTACGAAGGCTGGTGCGTCGCGGCATCCGAGTTCTTCGGCATGTGCACCCTCATGTCGAACTTCGACCCGAACTCCACGTGGCACGAGCTGACCGTCGACTGGGTGCCCGGCAACCGCGCCGGTCAGATGACCGAGATCATCCTCGACGGCGACCGCCGCATCCCCACGATCGTCTTCCGCGAGCGTCACCGTCGGCGCACGATCACCATCCCCGATGACATGCTCACCACCATCGAGCCCGACCCGCGAAAGGACATCGCATGAATGACATCACCACCAAGCACGAGTGCGTCACCCTCGCCGCTTTCTCGGTGCACGCCGACGACCAGCGCACAGCGAACGACGCGCTCGCTGACGTGTTCAAGGAGCATCGCCTCATCGACGACGCTCGGGTCGAGTGCTACTGGATCGCCGACGACGAGCGCACCGACGGATCGGACAACGACTCCGCCATCTTCGTCCACCCCGGCGTCCAGAACCTCGCCACGATGATCCTGCACGAGCTCGGTCTGAGCCAGGAGTGCAACATCGCGAACATCATACTGACCGACGACGAGATCAAGCTCATCGCCTCCGACCAGACCGACTTCGTCGCCAACCGCTTCCCGGTGCTGCGGGCCTACCTGGACGCCGTCCAGGCCGAGCGCGACGCCGTCACCCGACCCCACACCGAGCAGGAGAACTGACCATGAAGATCACCATCACCCCCGACACCCCGATCAGCCGCGAGGCGATCAGCCACTTGCTGCACGCGCGTCTCGACAAGAAAATCGAGGGTATCTACGTGTTCTACACACAGAAGGACCCTGCGCTCGCCAACGTGGCCAACAGCCTGCGCGAATCCGCCAAGACGACTTTCGGCCTCTTCGACGAGCACACGGTCCTGCCTCAGACGATCGAGATCGACCCTGAGAAGGCCTATGAGCCCATGCCTGCGTCGTGCACCGAGGTCCACACCTGCTGGCTCGACGACGACCGCGAGGACGACGGTCTCGACGAGTCCTGCCGTGGCTGTCACCAGGCCGTCGCGATCCCGTGCACCTTCTGCGGCTACGGTTACATGTTCGTCACGCACAACCCCACAGCGCACGCCGAGGCCGGTGACCTGCTCGTCCGCGAGGACGACGCATGGCTCAACGCTCCGCACCTGCACCCGGCCACCTTCACGGCCGAGAAGCTGGCGACGATCGACGACATCACGCTGCTGCGCCAGCTGCGCCAGGCACTGCTCATCATCACCTGCAACCCCGACTCGGCGCTGAACAACGTCGACGAGGCCGTCATCACCGCACGCATCGCCGCCCTCACCGACCCCGCCACAAAGGACTGACCATCATGACCGTTCCGTTCAACCAGCTCATCGACATCACCTCGATCGACGACACCGCCACCCACGAGCTCGCCGACGAGGTCATCGAGGCCGCATGCTCGCTCGCCTCGAACGCCAACAACGGTGGCGTCGCCGATCAGATCGCGTTCCTGCGCAACATCGCGAAGTGGTCCGAGGACGACATCGTCGACCTCCTCGACCGCCTCGGGATCGAGTACACGATGACGACGTTCCGCATCTTCGACGTCGATGAGAACCTCACGGCCGACCGCATCTTCCGGGTGGGGGTTCCGGCCGACGAGGTTCCCACCGACGAGGACGAGATCACCGACATGCTCAACGACGTCTACATGAGCGGTGACCTCATCAACCAGGCGAACAAGTTCCGCGAGGTCACCGACTACACCGAAGTCACCGAGGAGGGCTGACCGTGGCACTGAAGACCACCGTCGCCGACATGACGCTCGGCGACACGATCTTCGTCTGCGCCGACAACTGCTGGCTCTCGCTGGTCGGCGGGCTGGAGGGTGACGGTCACTCCGACCACCCGCCGATGCACATGTTCGAGGGCACCGGCTTCGAGTTCGTGGACGCACTCGCCTACGACGAGAAGGACATGCCCGACGAGTCCTCGTACATCGAGACCCGCATGGGCGCGATCTGTCCCGGCTGCGGCAAGTCCTCGCCGATGTTCGACGAGTGGTACCCCGTGCGCGCGTGGCGCAGGCTGGACCTCGCCTGTGACGGCGCGCTCGGCCTGCGTGCACAGATCCAGCACGTGATCGAGAACCTGAGCGAGAATCAGCTGACGACCCTCGCCCAGGACGACGACGTCGACATGAGCGTGGCCGACCTGCGCGCCGAGCGGTACTGGGACCGGTATAACGACACGGTCTACCTGTGCGACACCATCGAGCGCATCATGGCGTACCGGTGGATCGACGGTGACCTGTTCGAGATCACCGACGCCGAGCCCGAGACCCTCGTGTGGCGCGACGCACAGCTCGTCGAGCCAGGAGAGGTCATCGAGGAGACGACATGAACTGGTACATCGTGTACAACATCGCGCTCATCGTCGCAAACATCGTGCTGGCCACGTTCTTCATCATCAGGCTGGAGGATCGGACGCTGAAGATCCTGCTGTCCGTCTTCTGCCTGTCGACGATCATCAACTGCGGCTTGCGTATCGCTACCGAGCAGCGATACATCGAGAACGAGAAGCGTCTCGACAACTACACGAAGTGCCTCAACACCGCACACGACATGGCGCACTGGTCCCAGTGCACCCAGTGGAGCCAGCCGTGATCACGGTCACCACCATCACCCGGCCGATCCTCGTGATCGGCCGGGTGATCGCCTCCACGTTCCACATCCACTACACCGATCCCGGAATCGGCTACTAGAAGGAGCTCCCACTCATGACGAAGATACCCACCTACGACGAGCTCACCTCGATCGAGCGCGTCATCTACGACAACGCACTCGTGGTCATCGAGCCCGGCCAGGACGAGCACACCGCTCGGGTGCTCAACGCCCAGCGCCTCGTCGCGGCTCACGACTTCTTCGTCGAGCACGAGGACCTCATCGCCGTCGATGGCGGCTGGAGCGACGACGACCACTACGGCAACCACAAGGGTGACGACGAGGCCCCGAGCACATGCGAGACGCTCGGGCTCGTCGCGACGCACAAGGACTTCTTCTTCCCCGCCTCGATCGGCTGTGTCGACGACGCGACGAACGACATGAAGACCGTCCACGAGTACGAGCTGCTCGCCAACCTGCACGACCAGATCACGAGCGACCTGACCTGGCTCAAGGACCGCCTCGACGAGGTCGAGGCGCACGCGCTGGACCCCTACGTCCACAAGTTCGCCCGAGCCGGTGCCATCGCCGCCTGCGAGCAGGGTACTCAGGTCGAGTTCCTGCACACCCTCGGCATCGACGAAAAGATGATCGTCTCGATCATCAACCGTCGACTCGACGAGGTCTCGCGCACCGCACGCTGATCACCACCGACACCACAAGGAGCTCCACCATGGTCTACACCCTCGACACGACGAACGAACGCAAGCTTCTCTGGTCCGCCCTCACCGGCGAGCCCATGAGCCTGGCGGGCGTGATCGAGTCCGGCGCCTACGAGCACGGCTACTGTGGCGTGCTCGCCCAAGATCTGCACACGCTGTCCGGCCGCCCGATCGCGGTGCTGACCGACGACCAGGACGACGCGCTGGCGTTCTGGCGCCACGCGGTGCTGTCCCTCGGCGACGACCAGTACCTCGACGTCACCGGCATCTCCACCAGAGCCGAGCTCATCGAGCGCTGGACGAAGCGCGGCTGCATCGTGACCCGTGTCGTCGAACTGCCCGAGGACCGGCTGGACGAGTTCGACGAGGAGCAGCCCGACACCGCAGGGCTCACCTACCAGATGTTCGGCGAGTCCTTCGCCGACTCCGAGGACGTCGCCAACGCGCTGCTGCGCATGGCGGGCGTGCCCCTCACGAACGGACACATCCGTCCTTCGCCGGATCATGCGGAGGCGCACCGCTGGAGATCGTCAAGCAATACATCGAACATCAGAAGAGACCATGACAAATATGGCGGCGATTCCTCCCGGCCCTGAAGGGCCGGGGTTCCTCGCGCGGCAGGCTGAACCGCGAGCAGCAGATCCTCATCATCGGCACCGGCAAGGGCAACCCCATGGACGTCAAGTCCGCCCTCGTCGCCACCTTTTGATCAACGACTCGAAACACCAGAGCACAACGCCTTGCCGACCCGTTCGACAAGGCGTTGTGTGTGGCCGAGACGAACTGCTCCCGCTCACACCACACACCACGCGCGGCTACCGCCGCGCCGGGAGATCTCATAGACCTGCCCGCACCGACTCCCGTTGGAGATCATGATGACCGATTCCACCACCACCGCCAAGACGGCAACCGAGACCAGCATCGCCAAGTATCTCGCCGCCGGGGTCACGACCTACCACATCGACCTTCCCGCCACCGACGCCCGCCACGACGCCTACGAGCAGATCCGCGCTACGACCGGCTTCTCGCCCGCCGACGCCTGGTCGCCGGACGTCGTCGCTCTGCGCTTTGCGGCCTCGCTGCTGCGCCTGTCCATGCTCGACGGCAACCCGAAGGTCATCGAGGTCCTCGAACCCGAGATCCGTGACCTGCTCGACCTCATCGACGAGCTGACCGCTCACGGTGGTGCCGCTCAGTGCGCGAGCCCGCAGCGTGGACGCCTCGCGCTGACGAAATTCGCCGAGCTCGTCGTCCAGCTGTGGACGTGAGCGAACGACGAAGCACCCCAGAATACCCTCGAACTCCAGCAGATTACGACCGTCGTCGACGGTCGTAATCTGCTCGTGACCCACCACCTGTCCAAGGAGACCACCATGTCCCAGTTCTTCCGCTCCACCGGCAAGGTCGCCGTCCCGGCGAGCCTGCGCCTCACGAAGTTCGACGCCACCCACATCAGCATGACCTACGGGTGGAGCTGGGCGGCGCAGAACTCCCAGCCCCACTTCTCCATCACCGGTGAGATCTGGAGTCCCGGCGACCGTGCCGACGACCCCAGCAGCGGTGGTGCGATCGGTGACGACCCGATCGTGACCGCGATGTTCCCCCACCTTCGCCTCATGGCGTTGCTGCACCTGAACAACGCACTGACCGGCGAGCCGCTGTACGCGGTGGAGAACACCTGGTACCACATGAAGCGCAAGGACACCCCTGTCGTCGGCGATACGCCTGCCCGACGCGGTGGCGCCTACCTCGGGGTCGATCCCGTCCTGCTGGAGGACGTCATGACCAAGGACGACCTGACGAAGGTCGTCGAGCGTCTGCGTCCGACCTGGGCTGCGATGGCGCAGGCTGCGCACACGCTGTACGACCTACCGGTCCCGACCCGATGAGCACGAGATAAGGAACATCACATGAGGACCACGAAGACGTGCACGCACTGCCTGGTCACCAAGGACCTGTCCGAGTTCCGCTACCACGAGCGCAAGACCGACGACGCCGACTCCTGGTGCACGAGCTGCTGCAACGACGCCAGCGCGAAGGTCATCCGCCGTTACATGCAGATCACGACCGCGAACGCCGACAAGCACCGCTGCGAGTGGACGCCCGAGCAGATCGATCGCGCCCTGGCCTTCGACGGCCTGCGCACGACACGCTCGGGCAAGGTCTACCCGCGCTGGAGCGAGCCCACGACGCAGGTCGCACTCGCACTGGGACGCACCTTCGCCTCGGTGCAGAACCTGCGCGCTCGTCACCAGCGCGAGATCGTCGAGCACGTGATGCTCGCATCGTCCTACGCCAACACCACCCGTTGAACAACTCGCTCGCGGCACACTAGAACCTCAACGAGACACGAGCCGGCAACGACCCGATCGAGCTCGACGACACACAAGGAGAACACCATGGCCAGCAAGGAGTGGCAGCGCCACCTCGACTCGGTCGAGCAGTACAATGCCGAGACCGCCTACGCGGCCCAGCAGGCGGCGGCCGAGGCCCAGGCCGCCCGCGTCGCCAACGAGCAGGCTGCGGCCTACGCCGCCGCGACGCACGCCGAGACCCAGGCCATGCGCCTGGCCGCCGAGGGGGCAGCCGCCGAGCAGGCCCGGGCGGCTGTCGCAGCCGAGGCCGCCCTCGACATCGCCCGCAGGCAGCGCATGGACGCCTGGCTCGCGCTGCCCGACGGCCAGCACTACACCGCGTGGCGCAAGAAGGCCTCGCGCTTCGTCGAACAGGTCGAGCCGCTGCGCGAGGCGATGCGCCAGGCGCACGCGCGAGACGCTGCGGATTACAACGAGAAGATTCACAAGCCCTTCAACACCGAGCTCGGCCAGGCTCCGGTCAAGACCGACTCCGAGGAGATGGTCTTGACGAACAAGAAGATCAAGTCCGCCGGTGAACCCTGGTCCTCGTTCACGGTCCTATTCGGTCTGTTGGCCGTCGTGCTGCTCCTCGTCGCCTTCTTCGGTGGCATGGTCTTCGACATCCCGGGTTGGCTCGCACCGTTGTCCGGTCTGCTGCTGGTCGCCACGATCATCAGCTTCGTCGTCGCAGCCGTCGTCTCGGGACGCATCACCCGAGAGCTCACCCCGAAGCTGGAGCAAGCCACCGCCGACAACGACGCCCGCTTCGAGCAGCAGACCGCACAGTACGGGCAGCGCCTCGCACAGCTGCGCCAGAAATACTCGCAGAAGATGGCGCAGGAAGGTTTCGCCCTGATGCCCGAAAAGGTGGCCAAGTGCGACCCGCTGGGTCTGTTCGACGCCGATGCCAGCTACTTCGACCGCATCACCTCAACGCTAAACATCGTCGAGCCGATCGACGATGTCGACCACCTGCCGCCGGTGAGTGCCACCCACCTCGTCTCGCTGCCGACGATCCAGTTCAACCCCGAGGCGAACCGCACGTACAACGAGATCGTCGTCCCGAAGCTTCATCAGATGATCGAAGCCGAGAAGATGCAGCAGGCCTGAGCCATGGCGACCTTCACAGCCCGCTACCACGGCACCTGCGCCAGCTGCGGTGCCCCGATCAGGATCGGCGACGAGGTCTGCTACACGACCGACACCGACGGGGATCGCTCCGAGCTCGTCCACGTCACCTGTGACGACGAGGTCGCGGTCGTCATGCCGCCGTGCCCACGCTGTTTCATGATCCTGCCGCGCTCCGGTGTGTGCGACAGCTGCGAGTAGACCGCAATCCGCTCGCCCGAACCCGACGCGCGCCACCGACACAGCCCCACGATCTGTCGGCGGCGCGCGTCACTACGCACCCATTGCCATCGAGAAAGGACGTCGTTCGTGCACGACACCACCACCTTGCGTGCCACGCGCACCATCGAGACGATCCTGATCGTCATCAACCTCGGCACCGGCATCTTCACGTTCAAGAACGACCCCTACGCGATCGCTGTCGCCGTCACCTATCTGCTCATCACGGTCGCCCTGGCTATCCACGTCGCCATCGTCCACAAGGTCATCACGATCATCGAGAGCGACGGTCGTGATGACGACGACATGACCCGAGTGGTCGCGCTGGCGAAACACCACGATGTCGTGGCCGTGATCCTCGATGCCACCATCATGGTCAATACCGGTGCGATCCTCGTGCGAGCCCTGCACGAACGCGACTACGTCTCGGCCGCGATCATGACGCTGATGATGCTCTGGCTGCTGGCGGCCATCAACCGCAACAACCGCAGCGGTCGTGACCAGATCAAGCGCGTCAACTACCCGGCCGTGAACGGCCGGGCTTGCTACATCACACACCTAGCTGGCTGCTAGGGGCATGGAGCATCAA
>JAVJHZ010000168.1:0-12018 GCA_035592055.1 Phalcoboenus megalopterus
AGGAACCGATGACTGCGGGACGCGCAGCGTCCCGACTGTCACCCGACAGGGCACGGACAACGTGACCCTCGCCATCTGCTTCCCGGTCTTCAAGGATGTTCCGGCGCTCTGGACTGTGCTCGATGATCGCGACATCCAACTGTCGGAACTCGACGTGGCTCTGCGCACGCTGCGACACACTTACGGAGCGCGTCCATGATGCTCACCGTGCGCGCCCACGAGGCCGTCATGACGTGGGCCGAGTCGCTCACCGGGCCGGACGTTCCCGCACGCCTGCTCGTCCGCGCCCTCGCTGGAGTCGAAGCCTGGGTGGACGAGGATCCGCGACGTGCTCAGGTCGCTCTCGCAGCGCTGCTGTGCGGCCTCGGTGACACCCTCGGGCCGCTCTCCGGCGTCCACGTGCGCGTCGGCCGCATCAGTGCCGGGTACCCACCCGCACAGGGAGCGTGGGTTTGTGAGAGGAACGGAGTTCCTCTCACGGCTGGCGATGGTTGCGAAGCAACCAACTCCATCCACGAGCCGGACGATGACGCATGGAGGCTGTGGGGTCTGCCCGAAGAGCGCCCGTTCTCCCTCGGCCTCTTCGTGAGCCCCAAGGCGGACGTGCTCTACGTCATCGCGCGCAACATGAACGCACTCGGGGTCTACCGCTCCCTCGGGGTCATGCAGCCCTCGACGGGTGACGTCGACGCGGCCATGCGCGAACTGTTGCGGGCGTTCTACCTGGACGGCTACCGGGACGACATCCGGCAGCGCATCGAGGGCGTCTTCACGGCCGTCATGCAGCCGCGCTGGAGCGTGCGCGACGTGTGTCGTGCAGCACGCATGAACCCGGAGGACGACTCCCTGTTGCGCGTCGGTGGTCCGGCCGATCCCGAGCCCCCACTGGCTCCGTGACCCACTGCGATCACTCATCGAGTCGTGACGGCCACGCAACGACGGACCGGTATGAATCCGTACCACCGACACGGCAACGCGCGCTATCGGTCACACAGAGACAACGACACGAGACGCAGTGATCGTGACTAGCCATGACGACACGATGAGCAACACAGCGTGACAGTGCGAAAAGTGGATACCGACCCGAAGTGGAACGAGAAGACGCGTAGCGGGCCTCGACGGCACAAGTAGTAACAATGAGTGAACGTGTCGACAGCACTGCGAACCGGAAAGCATCGTGACGACATCGCGACGGAGCCCGAAGGGCGACGGAGTGATGACACAACGCTCCCGCAACGAACTCGCAACGGCCCCGCAGCGAACTCATGACGGATCGCTCTGTAAACGCATCGGAGCGCTCATGACGAGTCACAGCGAACTCGGAAAGTGCCCGGCCTGGAGTGCCTCTCACCTGCTGAAACTTAATATCTCATGCCAATATCACCTACGGACTTCGTCCTCGGTGATATACATGGTATAAAATTCAACAATGAAGAACTCACAGCCCGGCGAATACCGAAAGGCCCTGACTATCGTCACGACTCTCCGGCTCGCCAAGAAGCATCCCGCCCACATCCGCAACGTGCTCCGTAACGACCCCGAAACGGCTCGCTACGTGACCACCCGACGCTCCTGGAACCGACTCTGGTCCATCACGAGCACCGGTCTCGGCCTCAACACTCCCGCAGCCCGGACCCGCATCGCCCGCCGTGCCCTCTCGCACGCACTCCGACCGGGCCTCACGCCGACGCAGCGCCGACTCGTCTGCGCCCTCGCGGCCTACGCGCTCACCCGGACCATCAAGCCAACCGACGACGACCCCGACCGCACCCTCGACACCTTCATGGTCAGCGGGGGACAGGCCGGGCTGTGGCTCGGCGTCACCCAACCCGCAGCGCACCGGCAACTCGGCCTCGCTGTCAACGCATCGAAGACGCTGAGCGTCGTGTCGCACCGGCGCGGATCCGCGCCGGTCTACAGGCTCCGACAGGTGCCGAAGGGAGCCCCCGACATCGACCCCGCACTCACCGAAGACCTCGCGACGGGACAGTGCGACTCCGAAGCGGCCCGCATCGTCATGGCCGCGCAGCACCCGGCCTGGACCACATCCGGAGGGGACGTGCTGTTCACGTACTTGCTCGCGACGGCCTGTGTCGTCGAGCCCTCTTCGGTCCTGAGCCCGTCGCAGTTGCGGACCGCCCGCAAGGCGCTGGTCGAGTCGGGCCTGTCGGTCTCCGACCTCTCGGGCCTCGACGCGTGGGCGGACCGGACCGGCGCGGCTGCGAAGGTCGAGAAGTTGCGCGCCGATCGTGACGCCCTCGTAGCGGCACGGACCGAGTCCCTCGCGGCTCACCGTGCGGTCCGGGACCGGGCCTCCAAGGTCGTCGCGGGTCTGCCCCGTATCTACCCCGACACCAAGCCTGCGAAGGCTCAAGCCTGGGCCGGGACCGTGGTCCAAGCGTGGTCCACCGTGGACGACTCGGCCCGCCCTCAGTTCCGCAAGGCCCTGGCCCGACGACTGGTCCGTGACGGGTTCGATGCGGTCCGCGCTGATGCGCTGATGGCCCGTCTCTGCCCCGAGCCTGCGAAGGCTCCCGACTCGGAGGACGCAGCATGAAGAAGTTGGACAGCACCATGCCGGGCCTGGTCCGCTGGACCCTCCGGGCCCTCGTCGCCCTCGGGCTCGTCGCCTGGGCCACTGCCGCGCCCTCCCTCATCGAAGTGGGCCGCTGGGCGGGCCTCGGACCGGCTGCGTACGGCGTCCCTGTCGTCCTCGACGGCGGGTTGGTCATGCTGTTCCTCGGCGGGCTCGTACAGCGCTCTCGGAACGAACGCTCGGCCCTCATGAACTGGAGCGCCGGGGGACTGGTGACGCTCTCGGTCCTGGCGCAGGTAGCGCACACGATGACGACGGCCTCGGTGACCGGCGCGGCTCTCATCGTCGCCGTCATGCTCGCGGGTTGCCTGCCGCTCGTCGTGTGGGTGGCTGTTGAGGCTGCGGCTCGTGTCCTCATCGCTGCGCCCGTGTCGAAGACGCATCGAGTCGCTGTGTCGGCCGCGCCTGCCCCCGCGATCGCTGCCCCTGTCACTGTGGACTCGAAGCGACCCGTCGCGACTCGTGACGTGACCTCTGAGCCGGCTCACGAGGGCGGTCCGAGTTGCGAAGCAACTCGAACGCGCAGTCGAGTTCGCGAAGCGAACCCGACAAGGACATCCAAGTTGGAAAAGTCCGGAGCCGAGCCGACGAAGCGGGCCGCTACGACTTCGAGCCGATCCGCAGTGGACCGTAACGCTGTCCTCGCCCTCGCAAGCGAGGGGCTCTCGCAGCGCGCCATCGCTGAGCGGCTGGGGACGAGCAAGTCGACTGTCGCGCGGGCTCTCGCGGCTTGAGTTCTGTCTTGTCTCGTTGAGTCCCCGATGTGAGTCACATCGGGGACTCTTCGCTAGAAGCGGCTCTGAGGGCCTTTCAGGACCTGGATGGGTACTTACGCCAACTCGCCCTGTGCGGCCCGCAGAACGCGTTCTAGGGGCCTTCCTGGGGTTGCTATGGGGCTCGGCCTGATATCGGGGAAGCGATAACGGCGTGGACGCCGTGCTGAGGGGCCGTATGGCCGGGATTGGGGCCGACCTGGGAGCACTACAGGGACGACATTTCTGAACACTTCGGAGTTCCGTCGACACTGTGACCCTCGAAGATTCCGGATCGCGTCGTCTCGTGCCATTCTAGGACGCTTTCAACGTCCGTTCGCTGTAAGCGATTCTGAGGCCCTTTCTCGGCTCGGTTGGGCGCTTACCCCAACTCGCGCTCAGAGGCCCGCAGGGCGCGTTCTAGGGGCCTTCCTGGGCCTGTTAGGGCCGCTGCGAGACGTGACGGCTCGCTGAGTGGCCTGTGGGCCGCCGATCCTGAGGCTTGGCTGACTCTCGGAGTGTTCGGCCCCGATGCGAACCCGGAGTGTGATCGGATGGTCACGCAACGTCACGACCAAGGGAGCCCTCATGACCCGCACCGTCCATCTCGCTGACCTGATCCCCGCGCACGACAAGCGGCCCCACTACTCGCTGCTCAAGGCTGTGCACGACGGCCCCCTCGACATGGACGGGGCCTCGTGGAACCGGCTCCCGGTCGGCGTGGACGACGGGGGCAAGCCGGTGGACCTCGAACTCGGTGAGGACGGGCGCTGGTTCATCACGGGTGGAACGCACGACGAGCGGATGCGTCTGGTGACCTCGCTCATCGCGCAGGCTGCCGCTCGCGGCTACGGCATCCACACGGTCGGCGGGGATGTCTGGATCGACCCCGACATGATCGCCCACGATGACGACGATGAGACCTGGGAGTCTCCCGCGCAGTCGGAGACCGCCCTTCTGAACGCCTGCTTCGGCTTCGTGCCCTTCCAGAACACCTGGCCGGACCTCGACCCGTACGAGCAGAGCGTCATCGCGTCGGCCCGAGTGGTCGACGACATGAACGAGCGCATCACGACCTTGGCCCTCATGGGCCCCACGCTCGTCGACATGCTGGACACCGGCCGTGGGCGCAAGTCGCTCGACATGGTGCCGGGCCAGGATCAGCCCCGGCTCGTCGTGGTCTTCTACTGGGGCACGCTCCCGGACGTGGTCGCGAAGCGGCTCAAGCAGATGATGGAGGCCGGTCGCGGTCATCGTTGGTACTTCCTCGTCGTTGACCCCTTCAGCCTGGATGTGAGCGACTTCGATGGTGGGCTGTTCCTCCGGTCGGGCGAGCCGGACTTCCGCGAGGGAGTCGTGCGTATCGAGGTCAAGGGTCGAGACGAGGTCACGGAGGCTCGCATCGTGACCGACGCGGTCGACGACATGGTTGATGCGCACATGTACCTCGACGCACTGCCCGTTTACCCGACCGAGGACGCCGATGTCATCGATTGGAACGAGCAGCAGGCCCCCATTGCTCCGACGAGCGTCAAGCCTGTGTCTCCGGAGGGACTGCGCGAACTGCGGGAGGCCGCGAAGTCTGCGGCCTCGGAGCCCACGGCCCCGGAAGACCCGGAGTCCTGACGGTTCGTGTCGGCTCGGTGCGCGGTCACACTCGGAGCCTTCGGCTACGCCGAAGGAATCGATGACTGCGGAACGCTGCGCGTTCCGGCTGTCACGGGCCGACACGGCTGCCCGCCGATCGGCGGGCCTGGACGCGACACGTCACAACGCGGCTCGCTTCGGACCGACTCGGCAGGCCCGAGGGGATGAGGGGACGAAGGGGGATGTTTTTCTCAACAAGTTTTTAATTAGGGCTCTCTCTACCCTCCAATACCCCCTCTCTCCCTCTCTGTATGTACTACTTTTCTCAAAATTCATCCCCTTTACCCCCCAAAAGGAAGAAGTAGTAGAGAAGGTTGTAGGGGTAGTCAGGGCTGTGACCTGCGGGTTTAGGTCTAGGTCGGTGGACAATGCCTAAGGCCGGCTCAATCCTGAACCTGCCCCAAACGGACTCTGTTCGTCCCCTGAACATCCCCCAAGATGGCGCGAACATCCCCCAGGTCGGCGGATCGGCCGTTCGGGCGTCGAGAACGCGAGGGGACATCCAACCTGCAAAAAGGGGGATGTCTCGTCCCCCGAGGGCACGTTTTAGGGGGGCATTTGTCGGATTCCCCCGATTCTTGGCCTCCGGTCACGTGTCGCATTCGGCCCGATTCCGGCCTATGGGTCAAGTGAGGGCAAGTGGCCCCGAAGGAAGGAAGACTGAGATGGAAGTGGATGTACGCGGGTTTATCGAGCCCGACCCGACACGAGTCGTGAACTCATCGAGACTGTGGGACGAGAACGCCTGGCCTGAGGGGCTCTCCGATGGAGACCGTGCCTACCTGCGCGCCCGCGCCGTAGCCCCGCTGGTCGCCCGTGAGCGCAAGTTGCGGACTGCTCGCACGTTCGAGGAAGTACCCGCGCCCGGTGGCAACACATGGTGGGGGAAGACCTACGACAGCAAGGACTCCAAGGGCAACGAGTACCGCCGACTTGGCGTCGAGGACCACATGGCGAAGCATGGCGCTACCGCGATGGTCATTCCGCTGTACGCGCCGATGACACCGAGCGCGCCGAGCACGTACCAACTGCGGCTGAACCCGGCCCGTAAGACGACGGATGACAAGGGCCGCGAGCGCTCCCTCAAGTTCGAGTTGCCCTCCAACACCGAGCGTGGGGATCGCGATGGCACCATGCCCGCCGACATCAACCCGATGATCTGCGACGCCGGAGTTGAGCCCCTCGTGTTCACCGAGGGGCAGGCCAAGGGGGACGCCATCCTGAGCGCAGCCCTGACCGAGGGTCTCGAAGTTGTACCGGTGACCTTCACTGGCGTGACCATGCCTTACCTCAGTGCGGACAACCCGGACAACGTCACGGGACGCAAGGTGCTCGCTCCGAGTCTCAAGCCGCTGCCTCTCGCAGGCCGGACGGTGTTCCTGTGCTGGGACGCCGACTGTATGACGAACAAGTCGGTGCGCGATGCCCTCGTGACGACCGGCACGCTCGTCGAGGCTGAGGGAGCGACTGCGCTCGTCGTCATCGTCCCCGCCGTCGATGGGGACGCCAAGGCCGGAGTCGATGACTACCTGATGAGCCGTCGCGAGGCTGGTGGACACCCAATGTCTGACCTGCTCAAGGCTGCGATGCCCCTGGCTGAGTTCGAGCGGATCACGCGGACCTACGAGCACACGGGCGTGGGTCGCATGGCTCGTCTCGTGGACGAGTTGGAGACGCGTCGGACGCATCGCTACAGCCCCGTCCGCAAGTCGTGGATGTACTACGACGGCGGTATCTGGGCGAAGGACGAGGGCAACACGCGTGCAACTCGCGTCTCCATCGAGTGCGCCCGTCGCGACCCGTTCGACACCGGGGCCCGGTCCTCGCGTGAGCCCGGCAGCGTCCTCAACCTGGCAGCCTCGAACCCGTCGCTCGTGTTGTCCACGGACGCGATGGACGCGGACGCGAGCCTTTTCTGCGTCGCCAACGGGGTCGTCGAGTTGGAGTCGGGAACGATGCTGGAGCACAGCCCCGACCTGTTCATGTCGTACCGCTCGCCCTACAACTACGACCCGAGTGCAACGGCTCCGACGTGGGATCGCATCGTTCGCTTCGCGCTCAACGACGACCCCGAGACCGTGGCCTGGTTCCAACGGTGGGCAGGGTCGCTCCTTTACGGCACGGTCCGCGAGGAACTCCTGCTCGTCGCGTTCGGTGGGGGCTCCAACGGCAAGTCGACGATCTTCAAGGCCCTGCAGTCCGCGATGGGGACGTACACGACCACGCTGAAGAGCGAGTTCCTCGTGGGTGGGGCCAAGGAGCACGACTGGGCGGAACTTTTCCACCGTCGCTTCGTGCTGACGACCGAGACCAACGACGGCGACATGCTCGACTCGTCCGTCCTCAAGCGGCTGGCTGGTCGGGATGAGATCCAAGCGTGCCGCAAGTATGAGGCCCCGTTCGCCTTCGTGCCGACGCACTCGGCCGCGCTGATGACGAACAACTTGCCCATCGTGCGCGGCATGGACCGGGGCACCTGGCGTCGCCTGCTGTGCCTACCGTTCGAGCGGACCATCACGGAGTCCATGAAGGATGCCGACATCGACACGAAGTTGGCGATGGAGGGCGAGGGGATCCTGGCGTGGATGGTGGCCGGTGCCGTGGACTACGCGAGCAACGGTTACAAGGTCGGGACGTGCCCGGTCGTCGAGGCCGCAGGGCAGCGCTACAGGTCGTCGCAGGATGTCATCGGTCAGTGGCTCGACGACTGCGTGAAGGTCGACCCGACCAAGCGCGTGCTCAAGTCGATGTTCTACCAGTCGTACAAGAACTGGTGCGCAGATGAGGGTCGCAAGCCTCGCAGTGCTCAGGGGTTCATCAAGGCCCTGCAGGAGCGTGGACTGTTGTCTCACGACCCTGACGAGTGGAAGCGGAAGTCGGGTGGCAAGGAATACATCCTGGGTCTGACGCTCGACCTCTCCAACGCCGAGGGAGATGACTTCTGATGCTGCGCGATACGAGTCTGTACGAGGTCAAGCCGGAGCCGGTCGTCGGTTCGAACATCACGGCTGTGAAGTACAACCCGGCCTCCGGTTGGGTTCTGTTGAGCCCGGAGCCGCACGGCCCGGATTGGCGTCGAGTTCCTGACTCGACGGGGCAGTTCTTTACCGACTGGCGCTCCGTGGAAGACCCCGAGGGCGTTGAGATGCGTCGTGGGGGACAGTGGGAGACCGCAGCGGTCGTCTCGATGATCGTCGTGCTCCGTGACGAGTCGGGCGATGTGGTCGACATCCGGGACTGGACCTGGGCGCGCGGGGGCTGCCCGACGCCGGAGAGGGAGCGACGGACGCAGGTCATGAGCCTGGCCGACGTGCTCCGGGTGGACTGGCAGTGGCTCGACCGGCAGGTGGGGGATGACCCCCGCAACTGTCGGGTGTCGAGGGCGGACTGGCTGCGGCACATCGAGCGGGAGGAAGATCGCAAGACCCTCCTGAAGTGGGAGTACAACGCGAAGTGGCTCACACATCTGCCGATTGGACAGCGGGTGCCTGAGTTGGCTCTCGCTCGCTCGTGCGAGCCGTGGTACTGCGACAACTGCCGCAGCACCCAAGATCGGACGTACTGCCCCGTCTGTGCGGCTCCGTGCGGCTTCGTGGTCGAAGATGAGGACGATCCGGACCCGGACGACTTCTAACCCCTACATGTAGCGCTAAGTGTCCGATTAGTAACAACATGTAGTATTATGGGCACTGAGCCGTTCCTTCCGTGCTCCGTCCGCAGGGCCCCCGATGTGAGTTACATCGGGGGCCCTCGTCATGTCGCATATCGCCGGTTCTTGGCCTATGGGTGAAGTGAGGGCGAACGACGCCCACCAAGGAGGCTTCACCGATGGCGAGCATTCGCATCCCGACCACGATGCGCCTGGAGCGCGTCACGACCCTGCCCAACGAGCGGACCACTGAGACCGCGTCGTGTGAGCGCGGCTGGGTCATCATCACGAACCGAGGGGAAGACCTCGATCCGGTCGTCCTGTTCGCCCGCACCGAGTCGCTGCGTGACGCAACGATCGCGCTGATGACTCGACTGTTCGACGGCTACGACGGGCGCGTCCGCGTCTTCGAGGGCGCGCGGGTACTGGTCCACCTGACTGATGGGCGGGTGCGCGAGACGATGCAGTGTGGCCCGGTTGAGCGGGAGGTCTCGCTGTGTTCGTCGTGACCCGCCCGGAGTGGCCCGGCTTCTGGACGCCCTTCAACCGAGTGGACGACGCGCTGCACTTGGTGCGCTCGTGGGCCCTCAAGGGCATCGATGGAGAGGTCCGTGAGGCATTCTGGACGACGCCGGGCGAGGACGACATTTTTATCGGCCCGCGTGTGGATGTCGTGACGCTCCCGGTTGACTCGATTCCGGACGATGCTCCTGATGCTGTCGGTGAGGGCCACGATCGTCTCACCCTGGAGTGGGACCGTGACGAGTTCTCTGTGACAGCGACGAGCGTCGATTCGGCCCCGATTCGGCGTGACTGGCTCATTCAGGAACTCGCATATCTCGGCTGCTTCGATTGTCGCATTTGGGGCAAGTTCGGCCTATAGGTGAAGTGAGAGGGGATGTACCCCGGAACTTCACTTAGGAGCAGACATGAGCATTTCGACCACTGAGGCCCGCAGCGAACTACAGGGGCTCGGATTCCACTTCATCGACATTCAGAACGGCACCATTACCACTGCTTCCATGAAGGAGCGTGGGACGCCGGACGAGGTCATCGCTGCGTACAACGCAGATGTGCGGCCCCTGAACATCGGCCTCGATGACACGGAGCGTCTTCAGGGCGCGCTCGATGCGGTCACTCCGGACCGCTCGCACAAGCGCGGACTGAGTGTCGAGAAGATTCGCGATGAAGTTGCCAAGGTCGAGTCGTGGGTGGTCGGTCAGACGCACTCGCGCAACGCAGCGAACGGGACCAAGGTCATCCTGCGTGGGGGCACATCGTCGAGCAGGCAGTGGGGGGTTGATGCGACGGTCGTCGAGGTCGAACTGCGAGCCTCCGGCTGGCGCGTAACTCGTGTCGCGAGAGAGCGAGTCTTCCACGGACAGCACGTGCGCCGGGTCCATCTACCCCCGGTGAACCATGCGTGGCTTGAGACGCAACTGAACGAGATGGGTCGGTGATGCCCTTGACCTGACACCTACAGACATCCGGGCGTGTTGTCTTCCTTCGTCCTTCAACACCCTTGGCCCGGACACACTGAGACCCCGACACGTTGCGTGTCGGGGTCTCAGTCATGGTGGGTGTTCGTCATGGTGGCCGTGAGCCTCATGCGCTGAGGGCCTCCGTCTTGGTGGACGTGCGGGCCGGGTACACCGGGTGCGGGTTGTACCCCTGGGTCACGGCGTACTCACCGAGTCTCGCGACGAGTTCGGCGCGTAGGCGCTCGATGGTCTTGCGCGATACGCCGAGGGTCTCGGCGTACGCCTTGATGGTCGTGGCCTCGTCGACGAACAGGGCCTGCAGGAACTCGACCTCTTCCTCGGTGAGCGGGAACGCCTGCTCGTCGTCCTCGTCGTGAGTCGCTCCGAGCCCCTCGTCGACCGCAATGTCGAGCACATCGCTGCCGACCGTCGAGGCTGCCGCGATGCGCCGGGAGAACTCGGTCTCGGTGATGCTCAGCGATGCGGCAGCCGCTGCGATCGTCTCGTGCTCGCTGCGGGCCTTGAGGGCGTCACGCACTTCGCGAGCCTCGGCGCGGGTCATGGCGAGGCAGGAGTTGACCTCGGTGACTACCTCAAGGGCGATGCCGTCGATGGCTGTGCCCACGTAGGCATCAACCTGCGTCTGCGTCGAGCCGGGCGTGATGCCGCACTTCTTGGTGAACCGCTGCCACAGGGTCGCGGCGACCTCGGCCGCGATGTCCTCGGCGTCGAGCCGAGCGTTCTTGCGAGCGTACTTCGCGGCTGCCTGAGCGGCTCGCTTGGTGACCGTGTTCCAGTCGAGGGCGATGGTCGAGCCGTCCTGGAGTGTGAACTCGATGGCGCTGGCGCTGGTGTGAGTGTTCATTTGCTGTCCTTCGTTCGTCCGCGTGGGGCCGTTCCCCTTTGCTACGTCTATTTTCCCACGGTTTATGGACAGAACTATACTTACGGGACGAAACTGGTCCGTTGAGCCCGTCGATATGGCCTCTGACCTGCGCAAACGCACGCGCGGACCTTCACCGATCCTGAGGGTTATCGTGAGGGTTGCTAGTGGGTTTTGAGACTGAGGGCCTGTCGCATTTGCCCCGATTTCGGCCTATGGGTGTCGTGAGAGGCAAGGGGCCTCACTAGGAGCAGGGCATGAACAACACGGCCGGTTATTACAGGGCGGGGGACAGATTCGACTCGCTCGGTAAGAGAGCGGAACGTCACGTCTACGACGCTTTCGGAGCGGAACAGGACTGGGAGTGGGTAGGCCACAACAGAGCCACGCTCGAACACGAGCGTGGGGACATGAAGTTCATCCGCGTGGGCAAGGACGGGCGTCCGGAGTGGGCCTACGTCGAAGTCAAGGCGCAGGCGAAGTGCCTGCAGTACCCCGTCCATTCACGACGGGCCATCTTGGAGTTCGCGCACATCTACAGAGGCAGCGAGAAGGTTCACATCGCCGGGTTCTTGAAGTCGGCGGTACTCGCGCCAGGGACTGCCTACGTCCACGTGATGATGCCGACTGCCCCGGACAGTGAGCCCGAGTTCTGGGGGTTCGACCCGGTGGTCATGGGCGCGCACATCCGCGACAACATCGAGACCCTCACCGTGCGCAAGTTGGAGGACCGGGAGAAGGTGTCGCTGAGCGTTCACGTGCCGCTGAGTGCGATGACCCGCGTCGAGACCACGGCGGACATTGAGGCCCTGGCTCCGGCGCGCAAGGCGCTGATGACCCCTGAGAAGGTCATCGAGCACGCCGTGACCTGGGCCGCACGAGCAGGGGTCACGCTGGACCCGAAGGTCATGTCGGTGAAGGGGCTGGGGGCTCGGCGTGAGGTTGAGCCGCCGAACGCGTACTGACGCACGACGACACACGACGGCCCCGCTACGAGCAGTAGCGGGGCC
>JAVJHZ010000250.1:0-27185 GCA_035592055.1 Phalcoboenus megalopterus
TGTTCGACCGGAACGTCACCGGCTCGCTCATGATGCGCACATGACGAGGTGATCCCTTCGCGCCGTAGCCGCCGTTCCTAGCGCGACTACGACGCGTCGTCAACGCGTCCGCGACCTTCTTGATGACATGCTGCGCGGCCTGAGAGCCGAGACCAGCGTCGCGGACCATCTGGTACGTGAGCTTACGCAGGTCGTAGTTCTTCTCGACACCTCGCTCGGCAGCGATCACCGCAACCCGGTTCGCCATCTGGTTGCACAGCACCAGGTCGCTCACGAGGGCATCACGCTGTTCGCCCGTCGCGAGCAGCTTGAGCTGCACGACCTTCTTCATGAGCGGCAGTCTAGCACGTCTGCTACGATTGGTCTATGTCACCACGATGGACCCCAGACCCTGACGTACGTAGAGGGCGCAGCGTCGTCCACAACCTGCACGCTCATTTGGTCTTCACCACCAAGTACCGACGTGCCGTCTTCACGGACGAGCTGCTCGCCGACTGTGAACGAGCGATGCGTGACGTATGCGCGGACTTCGGCGCCACGCTGAGCGAGTTCAACGGTGAACGTGATCACGTCCACCTGCTCGTGCAATATCCACCCACCGTCGCCTTGTCGACACTCGTCAACTCTCTCAAGGGCGTGTCATCCAGACGACTTCGTCGGGATCATCCCGAGAGCATCAAACCTCTACTGTGGGGTGATCATCTGTGGTCACCGTCGTACTTCGCCGGATCATGCGGAGGCGCACCGCTGGAGATCGTCAAGCAATACATCGAACATCAGAAAAGACCATGACAAATATGGCGGCGATTCCTCCCGGCCCTGAAGGGCCGGGGTTCCTCGCGCGTCAGGCTGAACACCGAGATCGACCGGCTCTCGACCCAGCACCTCTACGGAACGTGCACCTTCGCCATGAAGCAGGCCGACGAGGGAACCACCGTCCACGCCTTCCTCGTCGTTACCGCCATCCTCGACGCCGACCTCGGCAACGACTACGAGCTGTGCTACCGCGTCCAGGCCAACAGCGCCGACCATACCAAGAAGCTCGTCGAACCGCTGCTCGGTGAGCACACGATCTCCTCGATCGTGGACTTCGGTCGTCTGACCAGCGACCAGGTCGGCATCGTCGAGCGTCTCGCCTGAGCCTCGACACCACGAACGACCCCGTCGGTTACGATGGGGTGGTCGTACGAATACTTCCGTCTGCAGAGGTGTACCGGCTCGTACAGCACACGCGCAGGAGATCGCTCATCTCCGGTCACGATCCGTCGTCCTGACCGACGACGCAGGTGACACCCAGGTCCCGGGTAGACGCCCACGACGCGGTCAGGCGTTCACGGCGTCTTCCCGGGACCGAACGCTGGAATAGCTCAGCCGGTAGAGCAGTCGCCTCATGAGCGAACGCGCGCAGGTTCGATCCCTGCCTCCAGCACCACCGGTCCGAACCGCTCCCCGGCACGAGGAGATCCACCATGAACCAGCCGTCCATCATCATCGACACCCGGTCCGACGAGCAGGTCCTCGCCGACAACGCCCACAAGTTCGCCCCCGCCTACGCACGAGGCGAGTACCAGCGCACCGTACGCATCGAGACCCCGCTGGAAGCCGACGGCGAGCCGAGTGTCGAGTTCGTGCTCGACGCGCTGCTCTACGAGATCCGCGAGATCGTCGAGAAGGGCGAGGACACCGGCCGTGACGCTCACCAGCTCGCCGAACGCCTCGCCGCCGCCTGGCACGGTCTGGCGATCGAGCATCACATGCCGCAGCAGACCCGGCGACTCAACGAGTCCGGTCGCTTACGCACCGACATGACGTGGGACGACGTGCTGTGCATCACGACGACGGCACTGTCGATCGCTGTCCCGGTGCACAAGGACGCTCCCCTGAGCGAGCACGACAAGCAGCTCGCGCTCAACATGCTGCAGATGGCCTGGCACCGTGCCATGCGCTACTGGCTGCTGGAGTTCGACGAGGCGCTGTGATCGAACACAACGACGAGCCCGCTAAGACATCATCGTGGCGGGCTCGTCGTGCGATCAGCCGATCACTGCTTGAGGTAGACGTAGAAGATCTCGAACAGGCTCATGGGAGCACCTCCTTGATGTATGTCGAACAAGTCGACGGCGACCATCGTCACGAACGGTCGGTGATCCGGTACCAGATCTCGTAGAGATCCATGTCGAACACCTCCCCTCGAACCATCGGGACGCCCCGACCCTAACAGCCCAACGCACACCCGCCGACCACGACACGCACAGAGGCACACCATGACCCATCCGACCCCACCGGTCGAGCTGACCTACACCCTCGCCCGGCGCGAGATGCTCACCCACGACGGCGAGCCCGCCTTCACCCTCGTGCACCGCGCAACGGCGATGCGCTACACCGTCTCGGTGATCGAGACGCTCCTCGCGGTCGACGGCTCGATCCTCGTCGGGTGGCGCGGCAACGACTACCTGCGCAGGCACCACCGCCTGCTCGGCGGCGTGCACACCGCGCTGACCGAGCACGTCGCGGCGCTGTACGGCGATAGCACCTGGATCTCCGTGCCGGACGAGATGACCTACCGGGTGATCATCTATGGTCACCGTCGTACTTCGCCGGATCATGCGGAGGCGCACCGCTGGAGATCGTCAAGCAATACATCGAACATCAGAAGAGACCATGACAAATATGGCGGCGATTCCTCCCGGCCCTGAAGGGCCGGGGTTCCTCGCGCGTCAGGCTGATGAGCACCAACAAGCTCCAGGCGCTCGCCGATGCGAACGCCGACGCGATGGAGACACTGCGCACCACGCTCGTGCGCCGTCGCATCGCGATGGGCCTGACACCGAACGACGTCGCGACCCGCCTCGACATGACCGTCGGCCAGGTGCTCGACATCGAGCGCTACGACTACGTCCCGCGCATCGACGAGCTCGGCGAGTACGTCCTCGCACTCGGCGGCGTACTGCACATCGACATCACCTTCGACGACCTCGACACGTCGTCCATCACCTCACATACCAAGGAGTCCTGATCATGGCCACCGTCATCGTCACCGGCGTCGTCGACGCCCTCGCCGCCCAGTCCCATGCCACACCCGTGCTCGCGCTGCGCGACGCGCTGGTCCAGCGCGAGGTCCTCACCGCGCCGCTGGCCCACGAGAAGCTCGTCGAGGGCCAGATCCGAGGCGACCGCGTGCTGTACCTGACCGGCGACACCGTGCTCGATGCGCTCGTGCGCAACCGGGGGCGAGCCACCGGTGTGACCACCGTGCGTCCCGGCGTGCGCGTGCGCCTGACGATACAGATCGACGTCGTCCGCGACGCCGACGTGCTCGACGACGACACGATCAGCACGGTCGACCGCGTCGAGGTCCGAGTGTGCTGGATCGACGTGATCTGAGATGGACGTGTTCGCCGCACTCCTGTGCCTGCCGCTGGCCGCCGTCACCGCCCTCGGGCTCGACCTGGCGCTGACGGCCATGATCGAGGAACCGACCGCACCCCACGCCCACCGCCGCCGCTGCTGGTCCCCCACACCCCGGCTGCTCGTCTCGTGGCGAGCGCCGGGGTCGTGGTGCTCGCGGTGTTCTTCTACCGCGCCGTCGCCGTCTGAGACCACGCGGCGACTATGCTGAGCACCCAGCACGACCCGAGCACAGGAGCAACCACCATGCGCACCACCACCGTCCTGGCCACCGGCATGCTCGCCGTGCTCACCGCCTGCTCGGGCGCGCATGCCGACGTCACCACATCCGTCACGAGCGCACCGATGGACCTGGTGCCGGTCGAGCGGACCGCCACATCGACGCCGACACCGATCGTGACGACACCACCAACACCCACACCGACGACGCCCGCACCAGCCCCGACACGAGCGGTCTCGATCAACCACGGACCGAAGACCGGGCGCACGATCTACCTGACCTTCGACGACGGCCCGGACCCACGGTGGACGCCGAGCGTGCTGCGGCTGCTGAGCCAGCACCACGCCCACGCGACCTTCTTCATGATCGGCAGCTCTGCGGCGGATCACCCCGAGCTCGTGCGTGCCGTACGCGAGCAGGGATCGGTCGTGGCGAACCACTCGTGGAGCCACCCGAACCTCACGCACCTGGGTGCGAGCGACATCGCGCACCAGATCACCCGCACCGATGCGGTCATCGGCGGATCACGCTGCGTGCGCCCGCCGATGGGCGCCACGAACCACGAGGTCCGCACCACCCTCGACGCCCTGGGCAAGACCCAGGTGCTGTGGAGCATCGACACCCGCGACTGGCAACGTCCCGGGACCGACATGATCGTCAAGACCGCCGTCGGCGGAGCGATCCCCACCTCGATCGTGCTCATGCACGACGGCGGTGGTGATCGGTCCCAGTCGGTCAAGGCGCTGTCGACGATGCTGAAGCGATGGAGCGCTCGCGGCTACACGATCAAAGCGCTGCCGCAGTGCCGGTGACCTGACCGTCCATCGCTGGTCTGTCCTGTCTGTTCGACGTCTCGATCCCCGCTCATCATCATGGTGAGCGGGGATCGGTGTTCTGCCGCAATGACAACCGGGTGCGGCCCGCCGCACCGGGAAGATCTTCGAGGACCCCTGGTCCACCATCATCATCTTCCGCTGGCTCGACTTCTCGCTGTTTACCAGTCACCGCCGCTGATCACATACACCACGAACGAAGAAAAGACACGATGGACGCCGCTCTGATCGCCTCGATCCTCGTGTTCACCGTCAGCGCTGGTGTCACCGTCATCGCCTGGATCATCTTCTCCAAGATCGACGACGCGATCGACATGCCATCGATCATCACCGTCCTGGTCATCGTCGTCCTCACGACGATGACCATCGCCGCGATGGCCTCGCCCTTCGTCGTGCACTACGCGATGCAGCCCAAGGTCACCCACACCGACTGCCTGGTCAGCTCGCACGACACCCAGACGAACACCACGACGACGATGGTGCAGTCCGGCAAAGTCATGGTTCCGACCACCCAGACCACCACGACGACCTCGGCCATCACCTCGTGCGGGACCTTCAGCGACGACGACCGTCGGCTGCAGGTCGGCCAGCGCTACACCATCATCACGCGTGACGGACTGCTCGTGCGCTTCGTCGCGCAGTGATCCCCGACCTCACCCCAAGGAGTTCTACCATGCCCACCGCTGCCACGACTCACGACACCGCCTACGACCCGACCGTCGTCGGTCTCGACGACGCCATCGCCGCGATGGGCCGCTCAATCTTCACGCTCACGGTCGTGCCAAGCCTGCTCGACCCGTCCATGCTCCTGCTTGACCTGAGCTCGCACAACCAGGGCAAGGCCACCGCTCGATGCTACCTGCTCTTCATCAAGTTCGACCTGCAGCCTGGCGCGAGCGTCGCCGACATCGCCGGCTCGCTCGGGGACGTCGCTCGCCGCATGCTCGACCTTGATTGCTCAGACGGAGGGTCGAGACATCGAGGTCGAAGACCTCATGGACGACGACCTCCTGCGCAACAAGATGATCCACCAGTGCTTCGACGCTGCTCACCTGGGTGGCAACGTCGACATCGAGACCTACATCCGCAACGACCTGATCGATGACCTGCACTACTACAACCAGACGCGAGCGCTACACGCCTGCGACCGCATCACCGGCCTGGCCCTGCGCACGCTGTGCCTCATCGCCTTCATCGTCTGATCCATCGCCACCGAAAGGCATCCCCATGCACATCGACTCGCTGTTCCCCGCCGTCCTCGCCGCCCTCCTCGCCAGCGTCGTGATGTTCGCCGTCGTCGGCCTGACCTTTGCCATTGCCGCCGGTCCGGCCGCCACGCTGACCTGCCTCGCGGCACTCACGCTGTTCGGTGCCTGGCTGCGTTACGTCGCCCAGGTCGCTCGCTGACCAACCTACCAACACGCACACGAAAGACGACATCATGACCAAGAAGATTACGACCCTGATCGACACGATGCGCCAGCACAAGACCTCGACCGCGCGCGTCACCGTCACCGGCACGCTTCGTCACGCGGTGCTGACCTACAACGCTGTCCTCAACCAGCAGCACTTCATGGCCGAGCGCGGTCTGGTTTTCGACGCCATGCACTCGCCGATGCTCCCCTCGGCGACCATCGCAGATCCGGTCGTCACCAACAGCGACAATCTCCCGGCTGATCTGTACGAGGCGATCTCGGCAGTCATCAACGAACGCCCCGTCGCCACCCGACACGATGAACGACGTGTGCGCCTGACCATGGCCCGAGGGCTGTCCAACAACCCCGGCGAGGACAGTGTGATCCTGCGCTGGGGTATCACGCCCGACGGCTCGATCTGGGTGCCGGTCGACGCCAAGACCGCCAGCGCCGACGCATCCCTGTTCGACGTGGCCGTCACGGCCGAGGTCGTCGCGTATATGGACCCTCGGCCGCAGTACGAGGGTCGAGTCATGCTCCACCTGGGCGCCCTCACCATCCTGCCCTTCGCATCATCGACCGACAACACCTAATCTGCCCCGAGAAGGAATCATGACTGAGAAGATCACCATCCCCGAGACCGTCGACCGCATCGTGCTGATCGACGACTACGGCCTTGTCACTCAAGAACGACACGCAGGCGATCGCCTACGAGATCGCCCACATCGTCGGCCCGATGCGCTGGCTCACCATCACCACCGACATCGGTGAGTCGATCTGCCACCCTGAGTACGACTGGAACAAGATGCAGGATCTCAACGCCGACAGCACACTCGTCATGGTCGCCACGCACATCGCGCGTCAGACCTACCTGGACTGACCAACCACTACAAGAAAGAGAGCATCAACATGTCCGAATCGAAGTTCATTACCCTCCATCGCCAGTCACGCGAAACCTCGATCCACAACCCTGATTACTGGACCCGCACAACCTACGCGGGCGAGGTCCAGATCCGCGACCTGATCTACAAGGCGCGCGTCATCATCAAGAACGACGACGAGTGGGGCTACAACATCCACTACAGCACCGAGGTCGTCCAGTGCAAGGACGACGGCACGAAGGAGAAGGTCGTCGGCTACGTCTCGCACATCGCCATCCCGCACCCCGCGAATGGGCGCGAGCAGGAGGCTCACGTCGACACCGTCCTCGACCTGGAGGGTGCGCGCCTTCCTGCCGAGCTCACCGTGCCCGACATCGGCTGGGTGCTGCCGAAGGACGACGCCTGGCTGGGTCTGCGCCGCGAGTACAACGAGTTGCTCAACGACTGACACGACTCCGCCGTACACGTGGCGACGGCCTCCAGGGCGAGTCCTGGAGGCCGTCTTCAATATGCTGACCAATCCCCTTCCTGTGAAGGGATCTCGCCGAGGACGATCAGCAGCAATGCAACCACCATACACCATCGGACCCAGCGGTGTCGAGCGTCGTCCACTCCTACCTGATCGCCGGTCGCCCCGACTGGAGCTGATCAGCACACCACTTCATCACACCAGCGAGGCTCGGACCATCATCACGATGGTCCGAGCCTTTCTGCATGACGATCGATCTGGCACGACTCCGTCGTGCCGGGGAACATCCTGAGAGAGAACACCCTCCCGGGTGTGATGAAACACCACTTGACAATCGAGGAGACCACCATGTCCCAGCTTCTTCCCGGCTACCCCACGACCACCGAGGCCCTGCGCGAGACCGGCGCCGAGGCGCTCGGCCGCTGCTGGCGCTGCAACAACTACGACGACCTCACTGTGATGCTGCGCGTCATCGGTGACATCGAGATCCACCCGAAGTGTCTGACGTCGATGTCCGCGCCCGAGTTGTTCGACCTCATGGGCGACGGCGAGGTCTGCATGGACGAGTCCAAGGTCAGCGCCGTCGAGATCTGCGCAAGCCTGTGATGAAGAAGACCGACCCGAAGATCGAGTGCCAGTCCTGCGGAAAGATCATCCGCACCCTGTCGCTCGCCAAAAACCAGGTCGTCGCTGACAACCCCTACGGTCACGTGGCCTACTGCTCGAAGCGAGAGTGCCGCCTCGGCCTGATCCAGGACATGCAGCGCGACGGCATAATCGAGAAGAATCTCGACGAGGACGAGATCAACGAGATCCTCACCGAGATCTTCTGACCGCAAGAGGTACTCCAACCACACACCGGGCGAGCCGATCAGGTAAACTGATCGGCTCGCTCATCTGGTCCGACACATCACGACGCCCCGAGAGGCAGGCTCATCATGTCCACCCAGCGCAAGCACCTGCCCCACGAAGGCCGTACACTGACGCAGCGCCAGATCGACAAGCTCAACAAGAAGCTCGCCTCGGACAACACCAACCTCACCCAGGCCGAGCGCCGTCACCTCGGTCTGCTCGTCGCTGTCGATCACGAAGCGCATGTCGCCGCTCGCGGTCGCGCTCGCGTGTTCGACAGCCGCCCTCGTGGCCAGCGCGATCGTGCCGG
This sequence comes from Phalcoboenus megalopterus, assembly GCA_035592055.1. NCBI lineage: Eukaryota > Metazoa > Chordata > Aves > Falconiformes > Falconidae > Phalcoboenus > Phalcoboenus megalopterus. Next base: position 8,389 of record JAVJHZ010000250.1, read on the forward strand.
TCGCAAGCGCGCGGCTCTGCGCGACCAGATGGTGTGATCTTCGATCACACCGATCGATCAACACAAGAAAAGACCCTTCACCCGATCTCGGGTGAAGGGTCTTTTCTTCATGACGACGATCTGGCACGACTCCGTCGTGCCGGGAATCATCCTGAGACAGATTCCATCCACGCCTGACCTGAACACCCCTCAAGGAGATCCACCATGGCCACCACCACGACGACCGCCCGCAACCTCGCCATGCGCTACTGGCTCTCCGGTCTGTCGGTGAGCACCAGCGCGAAGAACGCGCGCATCAGCGACACGACCCTGCGCAACGAGATCAAGGCCCGAGGCTACGACCTGAAGACGCGCAAGCTGCTCGCCGCGAAGGCTGAGGTCGTTACCACGCCCGCGCCGACCTACACCCCGGGTTCGACGCTGAACCGCAAGCAGGCGCCGCGCAACACGAAGACGACGCGCACGCTCGCCCCGATCCCCACGCTCGACTCGCTGGTCAAGGCCGCGAAGAACCGCACGCCTGCTCGCAACGCCGAGCTCGCCGCCTCGGTCGAGGCCGAGCGCAACGCGCTGCTGGCCGTACCGATGAACGCCCGCACCGCCCGATGGCACCACGAGATGGAGCGCAAGACGCTCGTCCTGGACAGCATCGCCATGGCGACCACCTGACGCAGCGCACCTCGAAGACCCAAGGAGACCCACCATGCTCAACGACCTGATGATCAACTACACCCCCGCCCTGACCGCCCAGCACGCGCAGACCATCCTCGACGAGGCCAACGACGAACGTCCGCGCCGCCAGGTCATGCCGAAGCTGAACCCTGAGGCCTCCTTCCTGGCGAACGCGTCGACCATGAACCACAGCGCGATCTTCTCGATCTGTGACGAGCTGATCGGTCGTTCCCTCGACACCATCGCCTACCTCGGCGAGGGCCCCAAGGCGATCACGGGTCAGAACGTCGTCGAGACGCGGGTCGGCAACGACGAGGTGCACATGAACCTCGCCGAGGTCATCATGTGGCTCGCGGACCGCATCGACAACGACGCTATGATAATGCAGGCCTTCTCGCCCGAGCACGATGACGTCGCCGAGCTCGCCAACGGCTACCGTCGTTCGCTGCTCGCCAACCTCGGCCGGATCGTGTGCCACCTCGTGGACGTGATCGGTCAGATCGAGATCGCCCGCTACTACGAGCTGCAGGCTCGCCTCGGTCGCTGACACAGCACACCTCGAAGACCCCTCACCCCACATCGGGGTGAGGGGTCTTTCTTCATGACGACGATCTGGCACGACTCCGTCGTGCCGGGGATCATCCTGAGACAGATTCCCAAATACCAGGAGGAACACCATGGCTTTCGACTTCACCAAGCTGAACCAGCCGCGCGTCAGCAAGAACAAGGACCTCTACGACCGCATCGCGACGTTCCTCACCGACAACACCGTCAACGAACGCATCGCGAAGCTCACGAAGATCTACGAGCAGGACTGCGACTCTCAGACCTACTCGATCGACGGTGACACCTACCTGCGCCGAGTCGTCGAGCAGAACGCGAACACGATCGAGCACGAGACGATGCTCGACGCCCTAGCCGACCTGATCGGCACGGACTCCCGCAACGCGGCGCTGTTCGGCGACGAGCGCGACCACGAGTACCTCGATCTCGTGCTGCGTGAGGTTGAGGCCGACCTGGACCGCATCGCCACAGACGAGCATTACGCATCGCTCTGCGTCCACGCATCCGTCACCGCGCTGCGCACCAAGAGCTGGGACGACGCGAAGCGCGTGCGCGCGATGGTCGTGCTTGCCGTCGCGCTCGGTGCCTGATCACAACACGCCCAGAAGACCCCTCGCCCCATCCGGGGTGAGGGGTCTTTCTTCATGACTACGAGGATCTGGCACGACTCCGTCGTGCCGAGGATCATCCTGAGACACATCCACTTCAGTCCCCCCCCCAACGCCACCTGGAGATCATCATGCGCTACCTCTACACGATCGTCATCACCGTGCTCATCTTCGCCATCAGCGGCAACGTGGCGCACCTGACGACCATGACCGGCCCGGCCACCAGCAACGACCTCCTGCACGCCATCAGCCTCGGCCTGTGCCTGATCGCGCTGCCGTTCTCGATCGTGGCCGCCATCGCACACTGGTTCGGCTACTTCTACGAGCGCGCAATCGAGAACCGAGCCTGCGCCGAGTCCAACAACTGATCTCACACACGCGCACCTGACACGGCTTCACCGACTGATCCACACCTCACAAGAAAGTCAGCACCATGATCACGAAGACCACCAACAGCACGACGCTGACCACGCCCGACATCGCGATCGACGTGACCCGCCGTGCCGACGACCACTACACGCTCACCATCATGACGAGTCGGATGTCGACCACCGCCACGCTGACGCCCACCGAGCTGAACGACCTGCTCGACGGTGTGCGCACCCTGGCGAACGAGCAGACGCCCACCACCGAGGTGCTGGACAACGACTACGTCAGCTACAACAACATCCAGCGCCTGCTGGAGCACACCGGCGCGGCGGACATGACGCTGACGCGCTCGGAGTACACCGCGCTCGACACCATGATCCCGGACAGCACGAAGCCGGTGCCGTGGTCGATCGGGTACGCCTGCCTCATGATGCTCGTCGACGGCCCGCTACCCAACGGTGCACCTCGACCAACGCTGGCCGAGCTCTCGCAGGCCGCGCGTCACGACAGGGTCGCCGATCGAGTGGCGACGTTCGGCACGCCCGGGGTCATCGACGCCACGACGCTGCGTGCAGCCATCACGATGTCGCACGACGCCTCAACACAGTTCGCACCCTTCGTGCGCGCCGAGATCGTCGGCATGCTCGCCCTCATGCTCACCGAGCACCCGCAGGTCGAGTCCGACGAGGGCGGCCTCGACCTGACCGACTGACAAGTCGCTGACGCCCCGGCACGACTCCGTCGTGCCGGGGCGACCCATGAACAGGACCAACAGACCCACTGCTTCCTTGCAGGGGTCGTTGCCGAGCGCAAGCCAGAGACTGCCCACGGGCAGCACACGGCGCACGGACACGGGATAGAACCCAGGGTCCAGCACACACGACGACGAGGACGACCGGCCTACCAGCGACTCGACCGTGCCCTCGATCCACGCGATCGAGGCGACCCGATGGACAACCTGAGGCTCGCAACCAGCGGGCCTCGCCATCGGATCTCGTCACCACCACCATCGCGTAGCTCAAGAACCAGAGCACCCGCGCGCGAGCACGATCTCGCGGCGGATGAACCGACACCACGTCGGCGGATGAACCGACACCACGTCGGCGCGACGAGCCCCGGGCAGCACCTGGTGGTGCTGCCCGGGGTCTTCTATTTCATGACGGACGAACAGCCCGACAGGAGCCGGGCCGGGGAAACCCCTGTCGAGGGTGAGACCTCGACGCGCGTTTTCTTCATGACGCACTTCCTTAAAACCGAGAAGCCCCGCACCGATGTCCTCACAGGCGTCGGCGCGGGGCTTTTCTTTTCCACCACGCCGCAGCCGAACAGGCCGATCTGTATCTCATCTGTGAGATGCGGGTCGGCCTTCTTCTTCACCCGGCGCAGCGCCGCGAAACACCACGAGGCAAGGTTCGCGACGACCTCGTGACAGCGCCGGGGCGGCGCGGACGGCGTGAGGTGCGTGGATCTGCACACGGCGATCGTGTCCCATTTTCTACACACGATATGGGGCGAGACGACCCACGCGATGGGTCGTGCGAGCAGCACGTCACATTCTGCGCCCACTGCATGTGACGTCATGACCCACACGATGGGTCGTCAACAGGCCATGACACATTCTGTGCACACGCAGTGGGCTTTCACGACCCACTGCGTGGGTCCATCGGCCACCGACACCATCCGCGAGCCCAGATCCGGCACCGACGACACATTTTGTGGCCAGATCTGGCCACGATGTGGCCGATGAGTTGCGTTCTACGCGCAGAAACGGCCACAGGATGTGATGCTCTGCGAGGTTCGCAGACGCTGATCGAGACCCGTGACGACGCCCTCCGGGCGCCTGGTTCGAGGTGATCGCGGGCTCGATGACGCGGGCGGGTCCGGGCGCGGAGCGCCCGGTCATGACGACGGCTCGCTCGGTACGACGAACCGCCTCCGGCGAAGCTGTGGGCACCCTCATCACGAGGTGCCCGCTGTCCTGACGGACAGCGGGCGATCGAATCCTCGCGCGAGGCGCGAGGCACCTCACGCCGGGCTTCGCCCGGGCCGCACCGATCGACCCGTCCCGGGTCGGGTCATGACGACGTGGACGGTCAGGCGAGGCAGCGCCATGAGGGTCGACGAGCTGCCGGTGACGCGCACCGTGGTGCGCGCGCTGCACGAAGGTGCAGGTGCCATGACCGGGCTCCGCGAGCACCCGCCGATCGCCCGGCGAGGCCGGGCTGGACGAGCAGCGCTCGCGCGGTGCGCGAGGCGGTGAAAGGGTCGATCCGACCTCGTGGCGACACCTGGATCAGAACACACGCCACCGCCGAGGCAGACCCCTGCCGGGGCCTGCTCACCCGAGCCTGGGCATGGGTTGCTGCGCTCGCTCGCAACCCCATGACGATCGGCCTGCGGCAGATGCGCGACCTGCCGGTCGCACTGGTCATGACGCCTCCCGGATGTGGTGCTGCGCTCGCTCGCACCACCATGACGAACGGGGTCGGACCACGACGTGCTGACGCCCATGACACCCGGCCGAGGCCATCACGAACGAGCTGGTGAGCCGAAGGTGACACAGGGACGAATCGGGCATGACACAGACGTCGTAGGCCCCTGTTTCACTGAGCCAGGCGGTCGCGAAAGGTGAAACAGGAGAAAAACGCGGTCTGAACTGCTGAAACACCGATGACGACACGAAGCGCGTGTCAGACCTGAAACGGGAGAAACTGGACATGACACAGAATCCCGTGTCAGGCGAGAAACCCCATGGACACCAGGCAAACATGAGCGGGCTGATGACCCCTCACAACTAAGGCCCGCCCAGACAGAGAAAGGGCATAAGGGGGCGTGGCACCTCCCCTCCTCACTCGCTTCGCTCCCTCGTCGGTCCGGTGGCCGGGCATAGCCCGGCACGCTGGCTCGCTGCGCTCGCCCCCACTCCCTCGCAAGCTCGGTCGTGGCCCCTAGCGGGCGCTACGCGCCCTCACCGCTCGCAAGACCCCACTGGGGTCTTGGCTCGCGATGCCCCCTTCGACACCGCTGACGCGCTGCCGAAGGCTCTGGTCCGGGCTACGCCCGGACACCGGTCGGCATCCGCCGACCTGCCCCGCGCCGTGGCGCTCACGCCACGACCGACGACTGACCCCGACGGCCTCGCTCGCTCGCCCGCCGGACCCCACAGACCAGTCGCACCGCCCACCGGCGAACCCGCCGGGCAACGATCAGGCCTCGCTCGCTCGCCCTGATCGACACGACACCAGCCCACGGACAGGAACGACCGGTCGCCACGACGGCCACGACGTCCTCGACGACCACCCCACAAGATCGAGGACGACACCGTGGTGACTGACCCGCACACCAACTGCCAGGCTCGCGCTGGCGGCACCCACGCAACACCCACCCGACGACGCTGTGGTGCCACCACCACGACCCGACCCGACACCGATGCGATCACGCGGGGAACACCCGCGTGATCGACCAGCACGACACCCACCGAAGAACACGCGACGATCGACGAACCCGATGCGAAGACCACCAAGACGACGTCATCGAACCCGGTGTCCGACAACCCCTGACGACCCCGGACCACGGGTCGAATTCGACGCCCCAGGTGGACCGAGCAGGCCGAATGACGACCTGCCACCAGGGGCGCGGATGCACCCGGTAGAACAGCCAGTGGAGCAGAAAAGCTGCACGAAATGATTTCGACAATGATTACGAGCCGGTCCGACACCGACGATCGAGCCGACGACCAGCCTGCTGATGATCGACCCGAGGGTGTGAGACCCCACCGTCGGCGGGGTCATCGTCATGCCTTGGCCGGGCGCTGCCCGGCCGGGGAACATCATGAAAGAGATCATGCTCTCGAATCTGTGGGCCAAAGCCTTGAACAGGTAGAATGAACATGAGATCGCTGAACCTGATCCTCACACCCATCGAAGGAGAACCACCATGAAGACCTCCCAGAAGCTGGCCGGTGTCGCCACCGCCGCTGTTCTCGCATCCCTCGGCGCCTGCGGTTTCAACGCCTCGCAGTCCACTGCTCCCGTCGCTGCACCCGTGGCCGTCTCGCCCTCGACGAACGTCGCGACGCCGACGTCCACCCCGACGTCGACCACGCCTGCGCCCAAGCCCACGCCGACCCTCGTGCCCACGACCCACGCTGCGCCCAAGCCGGTCGTCAAGGCTGCGCCCGTCGCGCCGAAGCCCGCCGCCCCCAAGCCGGTCGTCAAGGCCCCCGTGGTCAAGGCTGCGCCCGTCGCGCCGAAGCCCGTCGCTCCCAAGCCGGTCGTCAAGGCCCCGGTGAAGAAGACCCACGCCGCGCCGAAGATCACCACGAAGCCGAAGTCCACGTACACGGCGCCGAAGTCGACCCACACCGCACCGAAGACGACCACGAAGCCGAAGTCGACGACCAAGCCCAAGTCGACGACCAAGCCCAAGTCGACCCACACCGCGCCGAAGACGACCACGAAGCCGAAGTCGACGACCAAGCCCAAGTCGAGCGGCACGGGTACCGGCTCCGGCTCGGGTGCGTACACCCTGCCGCCGAGCATGCGCGGCGAGGTGACGACGCCTTCCGCTGGTACCACGCGCTGCACCGTCATGGGCGACAAGACGTACTGCAAGACGTACTGATCGCTCACGTGACCAGCACACGGAACCGCCCCGGGCATCACGCCCGGGGCGGTTCTTCTTCGTCAAGACCTCGTTTTCTGCTGGTCTACGAGGATAAATCGACGCGCTCGACACGATAGGATGGACCCGATGACACCCGACCCCACCCAAGGAGTGCCCATGCAGGCCGACCTGTTCACCCTCGTACGCGAGCGTCGTGGCTGGACCGACGAGTACCTCGCGTCAGTCAACGACCCCTCTCACCCCGAGCTGCTTGACACGCAGGCGATGATCGAGATCATCCACGAGCTGTACCTGACGGGTCAGCCGCTGGGTATCTTCCCCGACATCGACATGGACGGCATCACCTCCGGCACCCTGGCGCTGGCCGGGTGGTCCGAGCTGGGGCTGACGACCTACCTGTACCACCCGCGCGCCGAGGCCGGTCACGGTGTGCACCCCGAGGACGTGGAGGCCTTCGCTGCCGCGTACCCCGACATGCACACCTTCCTGACCTGTGACACCGGCATCGACGCCTTCGCCGGGGTGCGCCGGGCGATCGAGCTGGGCCTGGTCCCGCTGATCAGCGACCACCACGAGGAGGAGCCCGAGGCCGACGGCACCCGGATCACCGACCTCGCTCGTGCGGTGGTCAACCCCGCTCGCATCGACGAGACCTACCCCCACGTCGGCATCTGCGGTGCCCACGTGATGTACCAACTGCTGGAGTCCTACGCCACCCGCTACCGTCCCGAGAAGCTGGAGTCCATCCGCCTGCTGCGCTTGTTCTCCGGGATCGGCACCGTCGCCGACGTCATGCCCGTGCTCTACGAGAACCGCGAGCAGATCAAGGCATCCGTCTCGATCATGCGTCTGCTGTACGTGCCCGGGAAGAAGAGCGAGCTGCCCGACTACCGGCAGTCCGCGCTGATGAGGTTGCTCACGGACAACGCCGGTGAGCACCACCCGCTGTTCGTCGCCGCCTTCACAGGTGCCGGGAGCGTCCTGGCGTACTTCACCTACATCGGCAAGATCAAGTCGATCGAGAACATCGACGAGTACTTCTACAGCTTCTACCTCGCGCCGACGTTCAACTCGATCCGACGAATGACCGAGATCGAGAACCCTGCGGGTCTGACCGATGCCTTCGGCGCCTTCTTCGCTCCGAACTCGATCGACTACATTGAGCGGCTCACCATGCTCAACGAGCAGCGCAAGGATCTCGTCAAGCGCTACGTTCGTGAGTTGGACGAGCGACCTCAGCCCTTGAAGCCGTTCTTCTACCTCTCGGACGCCCCTGCTGGGATGCTCGGCCTGTTGGCGGGTAACATCATGAACGACACTCACATGCCGGTTGCCGTTCTCAATGAGACGACGCTGTCCGGCTCGGCACGTTCACCGATGTGGCTGGATCTGCGATCTCTGATCACCGATGCCGGGATCTGGGCTCGCGGGCACGCACAGGCTTTCGGTCTGCGTGGTGAGTCGATGGAGCAGCTCGCTGCCGCGCACGACTACCTTCGCACGGGCCTGGTTGAGATCATGGCCAAGCTGCAGGCCGAGGGCGTGGCCACCGACGGTGACACACCTGATCTTCGTCTGGGCCACACGATGGACTGCGATGCCGACCTCGACGACGTCGATGCCCTGCTGCACCTGGTCGAGCAGATCGCCAACCTCAAGCCGTTCGGTCACCAGTTCACGCAGCCGGTGATCGAGGTCGTCGTCGATCTGGCTCGATGCACCATCACCACACTCAGCGACAACAGGCATCTGGCGATCAAGACGCCGAACGGCATGAAGTTGCTGTGGTGGAACCAGGCTGAAAAGTACGACGACATCATGGATCGCAAGGAGGGCATCGACACGATCTCCTTCGGAGAGGCACCTGACAAGCCGGAGATTCTCGCGCGATTCCGTGGACGACTGTCGGCGAACCACTACTTCGGCCGTACGAGCGTCGACCTCGTCATCGACTCGATGGAGTGACCTGATGTCCATCATCTCACCGATCAGGAGGGTCGGCTCCCTGCTGGCCCTCCTGATCATCGTCGCTGCCGTCATGGGCGGATACATCACCATGACGATGCTGGTAGGAGGCCTGCCTGTCGACGGCGTCACCGCGCAGGCACTGACCAATCTCGGTGTTGGCGGGGGCGTGCTCGCCTGGCGGTACTTCGCGGGGTCCATCTCTCCAGGTAGGAGGATGACGCAGGGCTTTGGCATCCAGATCATCATCGCCCTGCTGCTGACCGCTGTGATGAGCTCGATGACCACCGTCTATCTACGGGACCATCATCTTGACCCTCGGTTCGAGCACTACACCTCGGCGATCCAGCACTCGGCACCGATGATGCTGGTGTTCGGCCTGCTCGTCGCATCACCGCTGGGCGAAGAAGCGTTGCTGCGCGGAACGATCTACCCCATCCTGCGACAGTTCGTCTCCTACCCGATGGCGCTAATCATCACGACGATCGCGTTCGTAATTCCCCACGGAACACTGACGCACATCCCACTGACAATCGCACTGTCGTTGCTGTCGACCATCGTCTACGAGCGCACACACAACCTTGGGTGGTCGATCGCCACCCACTCGGCCTGCAACCTCATCACGCTCGCCGTCGGATCGATCTACACACCGACCAATCCCGCAATCACCGCGATTGCTGTGGGCTGGGTTATCGTCACAGCATGGATCGCCGTCACAGCCCACATCGCTCGTCGATGAGCACAGGCCAGACATCCACCACCAAGAACAGGAACACACCGATGCGAATACACCTTCAGCGGATCGACACCGATCTGCCCATCCCGAGCTATGCTCATCCCGACGACGCGGGCCTGGATCTCATGTCGGCCGTCGATATCACCCTGAAACCCGGTCAGCGTCGTCTCACGTCGACCGGAATCGCGATCGCCCTACCACCACGCACCTGCGGCATGGTGGTCCCACGGTCCGGTCTCGCCCACAAGTACGGCCTCTCGATCGTCAACACCCCGGGCATCATCGACGCCGGGTACCGGGGCGAGATCTTCGTCAACCTCATCAACCTCGGTGACGACACGATCGAGCTCGCACGGGGTGACCGTATCGCACAGCTGCTCGTCGTGCCCGTGATCCGTCCGCAGATCACGCTCGTCGACGAGCTGTCGACCACGGTGCGCGGCACTGGTGGGCACGGGTCCACCGGCCTGTGACGGGCCGCTGACGACCGCTGAGCAACGGCGAAGGCCCCAGGAGACGACGCGGTCTCCTGGGGCCTCCTGCATGCTCTGACGGGGCTCAGTCGCCCCACCCCTTGCCAACGCTACGAGCCGGAGCGTCGGATGTCACCGCACGCGCGCTGCGATCGGCACTGACCCGAGCCAGCGCACCCTGCTGCTCCTGCGCGATGCTCTGCTGCTCGTCATGATCGATGGGAGCATCCACGTCGTCGAGCCCCTCGACGAGCTCTGCGTGCTCTGCGTGCTCGACAACCTGCTCGTCGGCATCGACGGGCACCTGCGACGGCAGGGCGGACTCGTCGACGACGAAGTCGTCCCGCACCGTCTCGTCGAGCTGCTGCTCGTCCATCTCGGCCTGTCGCACGAGAACCGCCTGCTCGTCACGCGCAGCCCGAAGCGCCGCAGCCTGCTTTCGCAGGTACACCAGCTTGGACTCGTAGAAGGTGATCTGGCTCAGGACGTAGTCGAGCTCGCTCGACGGATCGAACTGGGGATAGACGCTGATGTCCATGTCGGCTCCAAGGGGAAGTGTCGATTCTGCTTGGTTCCCAGACTATCATCACCGGTTTCGGCGCGGCTCGGCCGCGCCGGGGTTTTCTTCGAAGGCACAGATAGGCTGTGTCCGACGATGAAGCATCACAACGACTCGACGAGAGGAGGACGACCATGATTCTCATGCCCGCACGCTACGACGACCTCGGTCGTCTGATCCTCACCGACGGGGACGAGCGAAAGATCGCTCGCGCGCAGGTCCGCTACGACGGCACCGCGACGCTCAAGCCCGGCTACGTCCACGTGATGGGTCTGGCCGACAGCTCCGAGCGAGCCGTGCTGCGCCGTCTGCACCGCTTCCACACCGAGCAGTCGCGCAACCCCGCGTTCGGTATCCTGCGTCAGCGCCTGGTGCGCCCCGAGAGGCACGGCCCGCTGCGCAGCGCGCTGTACACCGTCTCCACGGTCTACGTGATCTGAGCGTCCACGACGCCTGCACCAGACCACCCACGACTTACCACGAGCCGAGCTTGCACCTGCAGGCTGCCCCGGGTACCCACCGAAGAACCCCAGTCCTGCCTCATGGCTCGACTGGGGTTCTTTCTTCGTGGCGCTCGGATCGGTCACCGATCCGAGCGACGCCGGACATGACGATCGGGGTGCCGTCCCCACGACAGCACCCCGATCCGACCATCACCGCTGCGACCTGGACTCGTGGCGGGATGAACCTTCGCCACGAGAAGATCGTGCGGCATCATCGTACACACACCACGAGTGTGCCCACAACCCATGAAGGAGAACACGATGAACACGTCGACCACCAAGAGGACCATGCGACGCACCATGAGTTCGATCCTGGGCATCATGTCGATCGTCGCAGCCACGTCCGCCTGCACGACGCACGCCGATCCCGACGCGATCACCAGGTCGGGCGAAGACGCACGAACAAGCGTCTCGACGAAGTCCTCGACCTCAATCACCGGCACCGTCGTGAGTGTCTACGACGGCGACACGATGACGGTGCGCGACACCCACGACGGACGCAAGGTGAAGGTCCGCCTGCTGGGCATCGACGCTCCCGAGATGGACGATGCCAAGGCGTCGTCCGCGAAGTCGTCGGGCTCGGCGAAGAAGGTCAAGCACCCGCAGTGCGGAGCACTCGCGGCACGCGACACGCTGCGTTCGCTGGCTCCGGTCGGGTCGAAGGTCACGATCACCACCGACACCGTCGCCGACACCGTCGACCGCTACGGACGAACCCTGGGCTACGTCGCCACGCCGTCCACCGCTGATGCCGCCAAGACCCTCGTCGAGCGCGGTCTCGTCGAGGCCTGGACACCGAGGTCCGAGCCCCGGCCCAGCCGGACGAACGACCTGGAGGCCGCGATGCAGGCCGCCAAGGCTGCTCGCACCGGCTCCTGGGCCACCTGCCCGAGCCTGGGGCGCTGATCCCGCCCCACCCACCGATCGACAACGTCCCACGGAGTGTGCGCAATGCGCCCACTCCGTGGGACTTCTGTGTGTCGTCAGACGAGTCGAACCGGTCGATGACGACCCACGCAGTGGGCGCGAAGAGCCCACGATCTGCACACGATGCGCCCACGTCATGTGCACGATGTGGCCAGATTTGGCCACAGAATGTGACATCGATATCACCACAAACACGGACATCGAGTACGAATCGATGTGTGGTCATATCGGGACGAGTCGGGCAACCTCAACTAGAGGTCGAGTGTCCGATACATCACGATCTGTGCCGGTTGATGGGTGTTCGTCACCACGATCGGCCACAGCTTGTCACACATCAGGTGTGACAGCGGGACAGACTCTGACCTGCGCAAACGCGAGGCCGCTGCGATCTTGTCACACATAGCAAAAGCTAAGTGTGACGGTGGTTGTGATCGATTTGGTCCTCTGACCTGCGCGTTTGGACGAATGACCAGCCGTTGTCACACCTGTCACACCATCTCGGAAGTCTAGCCATATAGACCCCAAGGGTGTGCGAGCGCGAAATGATTACCGAGACGCGAGCGCGCCGCGCCACCCGGCGACGTACGAAGGTGAGGGTGATGGTGGGCACAGGGCGTAGTCACCTCAAACACGGACATCTGTACACATCACCCCTCACAAGGGGATGTTCTTACCTCGTGTGTGTGCGCGTAACTTCTATTTACCTGTGACAAGTGTGACAACACCCCTCCTCAAGTCCTCTACCTGCGAAAACACCTCGAAAAGTTGTCACACTTAGCAATTTCGTAGCTGTGACAAGAACGCGTTCTCATCTCATCAGACACCCGCAATACCTAGGCTGACCTGCGAGAACAGGCTTGTCACACCTGTCACACCTAGTCGTGACAGGTGTGCGGACCGATCTCGATGACCGAAGGCTCACCGCCATCGAGGTCTTCGGTGACGATGGGCGTGGTGCGACCCCTGCATCCCGGGCTCTACGAGGCCGCTACGGGCTGCGGCAGGGCTCCGACGTGTGCTGAGCGTCGCTCACAGCGTCTCGGGCCTGCGGTGGGGTCTGTAGGGCCTCCTGCGGGCCGCTACGGGGCTGTCAGGCCCACGGGCAAGGGCTGACGCCTTGATGCCGGGCCTGGCGGCCAGGAGGCGAGCAGAGCTCGCCCGGGGTGGTCTGTGATCACCCCAGGGGTGCCACCTGGACGACGGTGAACGCCCCTTGGTGACTCGATCAGTGGTCGTCCCGACCGCGATCTCGACATCGACCCCCATCCTGAGCCTGACGATCGAAGAACGGACCCTCATGAGCGACAAGAACAACAACATGACCGTCGTCGTGAACATGACACAGATCAAGCGCGCGAACAACAGCGTCAACGGCAACCCTCGCTGGAAGATCACTGCGGACAACAACGAGATCTACTACACCGAGATCGATGCATCGCTCGCGTACGGACTCAGCAACTCCGATGTGCTCGGCCCGGCGGACATCGTGAACGCGACACCGCGCCCCGTTCGCGCTCGGTTGACGATGAAGGGCGACGACCCTCGACGCGTCTACCGCGCCGAGGTCCTCACTGACATCGACCGCTGACCGGCACCCGTGAACAACCCACGCACGACCCACGAAGGACCCACGTCGTGGGTCGTGCGGGACAAAGCGGGCACCCACCGTGTTGTGCTTCATCCCGAGCAAACTTCGGTGTACGCTGGCCGGACTGCCGTACCCCACCCACCAGCGGGTCCGACGCACGCTCATCGCCCCACCGATGTGCGTCATCACCTGCGCGGCAGCGACCTGACCGTCATCGAGGAGCCCCACCGTGAGCATCGTGCACCCCAGCCGTGAGCAGATCGCCGACGCCGTCGTGCGCGATCGCCTCCCCCTGCTCGTCGCGTCGAACGCGGCGCCTGACACCATCGTCGCCGACATCGTCGAGGCGACCAACGCAGCCCTGAGCGCCGACACCGAGCTCGAAGGTCCGCGTTACCGACCCCTCAGTGGGTTGCTGCCCATTCAGATTGCTCGTCTGCTCGTCGATCATCACGGAGTTCACATTCGTGATCATGAGCAGTGGGCGACACCGGCTCGGGTTCGAGTTCCCTATCTCGTCGAGAATATCGATGAGGATGACGTCGCGCGTGTCAATCCATGCGATGCCTGCTCCGACAAGGAGAGTGAGGTTCGTCGCATCGCCCGTCTCTACGACTACGGGTTGACCACTGCTGACTTCACGAAGATTGCTGCTGAGATCCGAAAGATTGCGCCAGACTGCTTGACCGATACGGTCGAGCACGTCGACACGCATCTGTCGTGACCCTCAACCGATGACACACACTGACATCACGAGGAGGTGACGGCATGGCAACACCGCTGAACGAGATCATCCGCAAGATGACCGCTGACTACCTGGAGTCCATGGACGTCAATGATCCTCCCACACCCGCCGAGATCGAGCAGGAGCTCCTGGAGAAGGTCAACGGTCGAATCGCAGATGACAACGCCAATCGAGCCAAGAACAACCAGCTGCAGCCTCTCAAGACGCTGACCCATGCGCAGATCGCCGACATCATGCTTCGGCTCTACGACTTCTCCAAGATCGCCCTCGCCGACAACAACGCCGACCCCGACCTCGACATCCTGGGGATGTACGCCGAGGGCGGCATCGACAAGGGAACCTACGTCACCAGCGAAGACGTCTTTCGCGGGATCGCTCGCCAGTACAACTACGGTCTGACGACCGGTGACTTCCGAGAGGTCCTGGCGTCAATCAAGGACGCAGCGCCTCGTCGATCGAGGTGCTCGGACATCGACCTCATCGCCGTGAACAACGGCATCTTCGACTACAAGAACAAGGTTCTCCTGCCGTTCGACCCCGAGAAGGTCTTCCTCGTGAAGTCCCGGGTCAACTACAACGAGAACGCGACACTCGTCTCGATCTTCAACGAGGATGACGGCACCACCTGGGACGTCGAGTCCTGGATGGAGTCGCTGTCGGACGACCCGGAGATCGTGCAGCTGTTCTGGGAGATCACCGGTGCGATCATCCGTCCGAACGTCCCCTGGAACGTCTTCGCCATGCCCTACTCGACGAAGGGCAACAACGGCAAGGGCACCCTCGTCAAGATGTGGCGAAACATCTGCGGTGAGAACGCCTACGCGTCGACCTCCATCGAGGACTTCGGCAAGGACTTCATGCTGGAGCCGCTCATCCGCGCCGTCGCCATCTTGAACGACGAGAACAACGTCGGCACCTTCATCGACAAGGCCGCCAACCTCAAGGCGATCGTAACTGGTGACGCTATCGTCATCAATCGAAAGTTCAAGGCGCCGATCGTCTACCAGTTCAAGGGCTTCATGGTCCAGTGCATGAACGACATGCCGAAGACCAAGGACAAGTCCGAGTCGCTCTACCGTCGAATGCTTATCATCCCCATGTTGAAGTGCTTCACCGGGGCAGAGCGTCGATATATCAAGAACGACTACCTCGGACGCCCTGAGGTCCTGGAGTACGTGCTCAAGAAGGTCCTTCATATGGACTACTACGCGCTGTCTCGCCCGCAGGCGACGATCGATGCCTTGAGCGAGTACAAGGAGGACAACGACCCGGTGCGCTCCTTCTGGAACGACCACGAGGACAAGTTCGTCTGGGACCTGCTCCCGCTGGAGTTTCTCTACGAGATGTACCTGTCCTGGTTCGCCAGCACGCGCCCCTCGGGGACACCACTGGGCCAGAAGCACTTCATCGAGTCGCTGCGCCAGGTCATCGAGGAGACCCCTGACTGGCACATCGCCCAGCAGCGGTCGAAAGGCCGCATGGACAAACCCGAGCAGCTCATCGACCAGTATGACCTCAAGAAGTGGATGGACCCCAGCTACCGGGGACCGCACTGGCAGAAGAAATGCACGCCAGTGCTCAAGGACCGCTACCGAGGCGTCGTACGCACCGTCGTGGGCTCTGGTCCCGTCCTGCTCGACGACGGCGACGACATCGACAGCACGAACGGCCTGACCGGCAGCTGACCGAACGACACACCGATCACGACATGACCACGAGGAGGTGGACCAGATGAGCACATCACCCACCAGCACCAGCGCCACCGAGCATCGCGTCGGTGCCGGGAACGTACGCGTCGGCCAGGGGCTGCGCTACGCCAAGGGCTCGCTGGTCCACCGTGTCGTGGCACAGCGTCGTCCCGACAATCGCCTGATCTTCGCTACTGCGTGCATGGCGATGGTTCAGGACGACGACATCGTCACGACCGCACCGATCAGCTGCCACAACTGCAATGACCCCGACGGGTCGAAGCGCAAGGACACGAGCCGCTCGCAGACCTACCGGAGGAACCGATGACCACCACGATCTACACGACGACCCACCACCAGGGTCACCACGAGCCTGACGCGCTCACGCTCGACCCCCAGCGCCACACCCTCGACCTGGACGTCGCCCTCGACTGGTGGGTCGAGCACACCGACGCCCACGACGACGTCAGCCTCACGGTCACGACCGTCGAGCCGGACATCACCCTGGCCGAGCTCATGACGAGCCTTGAGCCGATCACCATCACCAGCCAGCAGGTCGTCGCCCGTGCACGGACGAACACGCTGCGCCTGCTCGTCGGACACCTCGGGTCCGCGATCGTCAAGGCGATGCTGTCCGGGCGTCGCGACATGGTCCTCGCCCACACCGAGCACACCGAGGGTGCCGCCACGTGCTACCTGATCGACAAGGAGATCACCCGATGAGCACCACCACCGCTACCATCGACGCCACCGCGATCGAGGCCGTCGTGTCCTACCTGCCCGACGACACGACCTGCAGCCACGAGATGCAGACCACGATCGACGAGCAGATGGACGCCAAGGGTCATCAGCTGCTGCGCGCCGCCACGGCTCGCGAGATCCTCGACGCCCACGACGACATGGTCGATCGTCTCGTCGAAGACCTGACAGCTCACGAGACCTACGACCTGCTGACCTCGATGTTCGCAGGCGACCGTCGGTTCACCTTCACCGACGAGTTCGGTCTGCGCACCGAGGTCACCCTCGCCCAGATGTGCGCCCACGACGAGTCCGACTCCGACATCGTCAACAAGATCGTCAACGCGTTGGTCGACGAGCAGGAGGACGGCGTCGTCCTGTCGAACCTGATCGCGTCCTGCGGTCTGACGCGCATCATCGAGCACGTGAAGGCCGACGAGATCGTCGACGCGATCGACGTCAGCGACGAGCACAACCTGTTCGTCGTCGACCTGAACAAGCCCGACGCCTTCGATCTGCTGGTCGGCAAAACCATCGCCCACATGACCGACGAGGACTCGGACACGATCGTCGCGGCGCAGAACCACCCGATGTTCGACGCGATCCGTCGTCGCCACGACGCCGAGCACACCGGTGTGATAGCCAGCTGCATGGACGAGGTGTGCGACACCTACGTGCGCACCATGGACACACGATGACGCCCTTCCTGCGCGTCGGCACCGACGGATCGGCCCACCTGCGCAAGGGTGCCGACAAGACGACGCCGTGCGGGTGGGCCTGGGTGGACGAGCACGGGCGGTACGCCTACGGCACCCGTCGTGACGGCACCAACCAGGTCGCCGAGCTCCTGGCTATCCACCACGCGCTGCTCGACCACCCGGACATCCCTGTCGAGATCGAGTACGACTCGGCCTACGCCAAGGGGTGCATCGTCGACTGGTACCCCTCCTGGGTCGCCAAGAACAAGCTCGGCGAGAAGAAGAACGTCGCCGTCATCGAGCGAGCTCACCGCACCCTGGCCGAGCGCTCGCACCCGGTGCGCTGGACCAAGGTCAAGGGTCATCGGGCACGCACCGAGCACCCGCTGAACACCGTGGCCGACCTGCTGGCCGATCGCGCGAGCCGCAAGGCCTTCGACGAGCACAGCAGCATCCATCGTGGACGACTCGACATCGATCAGGTGGTGACAGGTGGAAAACTCCCCGTCGACGTCTGAGGTCGGCGACGATCTCGCATCGATCGACCGCCAGATCGATCACCTGCAGTACCAGATGATGCGGTGCGGCGGCCTCAAGCCGTCGCACCGCACCCGGCTCGACGACTTGCTGCAGCGTCGTCGTCAGCTGGTCCACGACAAGGAGGACGACCGATGATGGTCACCCGAACCAAGCACACCACCACCGCTGTGGCCACCTCGGATGGTGAGCCGATTCACCCCGGGGACTCGGTCCTGGTCGGCGCGCGCTATGTCGCCCACCGAGCGATCGAGATGAGCCACAACGACAAGATCTTCCTCATGACGGCGTGTCGTCTGAAGATCGACGAGACCGCCCGGCGCGTCGGCATCGACACCACCCCGGCACCACAGACCTGCTACCGCTGCGGTGGCTCCAAGGCCAGTGCCCGCGTGAAGAACCGTAGCGTCGTGCGCCGCTGGACCGCGCCCTGATCGACCCCGCTCACCCACTCATAGGTCGTAGACCATCAGCCGTGACCTGATATCCGAGGAGAACATCATGACCGCCACCACCCACGAGATCGACGAGATCATCGACGAGCAGGTCGTCGAGCCCAAGCGCCGTGTCACCTTCGAGACCGCACTGTGCACCTACGTCGACATCGAGTCGCTGAACAACATCTTCACCGTGGCCGCCTCGACCCCTCGCTACGACCGTCTCGACCTGTTCTTCCTCGTCGACAAGGGCACCGCGATCTACGACGAGATCTACGGAATCACCACCGGCAAGCCGTACTCCACCGAGCAGCTCGTCGAGCTGGTGCGCCTGCGCAACAAGCAGTTCCCCGAGCACGGCAAG
>JAVJHZ010000342.1:0-11875 GCA_035592055.1 Phalcoboenus megalopterus
TCGCGCCACATGAGTCACTTGTACGAACTTGAAGTGGCTGCTAGGTCTGGTGGTCGAGAGGAGCGCGCTAACGTCCTTTAGGGCGGAGTTCTTGGTGGAGAGGTTCGCCTCAACGCTAAGATGCGAGTGTCACTAGTGTCTTGTCACTCGCAACGGTTGTCGGTGCGGTTGAGCGCGTCGTCCCGAATCGAGTCCTCGGACATCGACGATGATGCGGTTCGTGTCGATGTTCGTCACGAACGCAGCGACATCGAGGGTACGGCGTGGGTTGACCAGTACGAGATCGAGAGCACGATGGACGACGTGTCGTTCCCCGCGAAGCCGGAGGATCACCTCTCCTGACTTGCTCCTCGTCATCACCTGTGGTACGCTTGAGATGAACAGGAGGAATCATGTCGAGGACGAAGAAGGACCGCTCGTGGGACTTGCGGAGCCTGGATGCTCCCGCTCACATGCGTCGTATCGTTCATGACGGTTGCGAGTTGGACACGTCGTGGCGTGCGTATCGAACTCACAGCGAGGTTGTCGAGTGCGAGCCGATCGTGATGAACGTGACGTTCACGGCGATGATCGACTCGAAGGGAGTCGAGTTCGAGGCTCGGAACGTTCCGGAGCGTGTCGACATCACGTACTCGGACCCCGAGTCGATCCTGACACGCTGGTGGTGGCGTTACACGATCTACTACGATCGCCGCGAGCACCCTTACGCTCGCGTTGTGACGCGGGATGTCAGCCGACAGAACGCGGACGGCACGTGGGAGCAGGTGACGGAGCCGGTGACTCGTGTCGAGTCCGTCGAGGTCGCTACGTTCCGTTTCGAGCGCCACTCGACTCGCGTCGAGCCTTTCGCGTGCGATGCGGGGTCTGGTCCGAACTCCCGGTGCAAGGTCTCGATGAAGCCGAAGCGGTACTGGTCCCCGAAGCGCGAGGATCGTCGAGAGTGCTACTACGGTCCTGAGCGCGCTGATGTGCGCGTAGCGTTGCGTGACGCGATCGCTGAGTACAACACGTACGGCGACACGGACACGGAGCCTGCCCCGCGTCAGCACCACCATGCGATGTGGGGTGGCGGGTACTGGGACTGAGTTGACCGGAACAGTCCGCGATGGTACGATGTGTCTCATGCGCATCATCATCGCGGACTGTTCCGCAACTTACGAGGGACGAGGTAGCACGTACTTGCCCCGTTACAAGCGAGCGATCGTGTTCAAGGCGGATGGTTCGGTGAGTCTGCACAGCGACAAGTCGAACAAGCCTCTCAACTACATGGGGGCTCCGAATGTGGTCTCTGAGGAGATCGTGGACGGTCTTCGTACCCTTGTGGTGGACAGCCGCAAGGAGAGTCTGAGGATCACGATCCACCACGTCTACGTCGAGTACGACGAGCCTCTGGGTGATGCTGATCCCGGCTTGCTGGCTGATGGCACAGAGGGGCACTTGCAGGAGTGGATCGCTCAGCGCCCCGAGTTGTTCGGTGAGGGATACACTCTGGTCCGACGCGAGTACCAGACCGGGGCTGGCCCCGTTGACATCGCGTTCGAGCATGAGGACGGGCACCTGCTCATCGTTGAGGTGAAGCGTGTCGCCATGTTGGGCGCTGTGGATCAGGTTGTACGCTACCGCAACGCGTTGGATCGCGATGATGTTCGTGGCGTCATCGCTGCGTTGGACATCCGTCCGAAGACGCTGATTCAGGCGGAGAAGCGTGGGGTGGAGACGGTCACGATCACGTGGGATCGGTGACCGCTTCGAGACAGACGACTCGAACCGTGTCGTCTCGGTGCGTCACAGTGCGGATCGAGACGACACGGTAGTCTTTCTCGGGCTCGATGAGAACTTCCTCTTCGCTGGCTCCGTAGACGCTCATCGAGCCTGTCGCCGCTCCACAGTCTGTTCGTACTGCGAGGACTGTGTTCGTGTCGTCATCGACGTGGTTCGCTGCGGTCGAGAAGTTGGCGCTTGCGCACAAGATCCCTGACAGTCGATGGGTGGAGCCTTCTGAGAACTCGGGGATCGGGACACCTTCTCCGGTACCTCGATAGATGATGATGGGATCGTCGAGTCTCGGTGCGCGACGCATCGCCTCCACATAGTCCTTGTAGACGCGATCGCAGTGCTCGGCGGAGTAGGTGTCGGGCCATGCGGGGTGCGTTGTTCCTGCGAGATGGCAATTGATGACTCCGCTGCCGTTGCTTGTAGCCCAAGAGACGGCTTCGACGTGCTCCATGTCGAGTCGTTCCATCCACTCTCGGCTCATGGTGAGGTTCGTGATCTTCTCCGTTGCGAGTGACAAGACATTGGTGACACTCGCAACGGCTTTCCCTTGTCCGTGGACCTTCGAGTCAGGAAAGCCCCTCAGCAGGCGTTACAGTGCGTCTCGCCACGTTGCGTCGAGCATAGCGATCGTGACGATCCTCATCATTGTGGTTCACGCTTGGACAGATGGTATAGATCGGCATGATTACATCATCTCTCATCGTCCTCGTCGGGATCGTGTTCGTCGCTCTCGCCGTCATCGGCTCAATGGTCTTCACGGTCCACACCAACGAGGCAGTCATCATCGAGCGTTTCGGCAAGTACCTGCGGACAGCCCATGCTGGACTGAACTTCAAGATCCCCGTCATCGACACGATCGCAGCGCGCATCCCCCTGTCGACTCAGCAGTTGGACGTATCGGTCGAGACGAAGACGCAGGACAACGTGTTCGTCACGATCCCCGTCGCGGTTCAGTACACTGTTCCCGCTGACCAGGCGCACGACGCTCACTACAAGTTGAACGACCCGCACCGTCAGATGTTCTCGTTCATTCAGGACAACATCCGCTCTACGATGGCGACGATGACCCTGGACAAGGCGTTCGAGTCCAAGGATGACATCGCTCGCAACGTCGAGGACACTCTGAAGGACAAGATGAGCGAGTACGGTTACCACATCGACAACACGCTCGTCACGGACATCAGCCCTGATGCGAAGGTGCGCGAGGCGATGAACGCGATGAACGCGGAGCAGCGTAACGCTGTCGCGACCCGTACCCGTGCGGAGGCTACGAAGGCTGCGAACATCCTTGCTGCGGAAGGTGGGGCTGCTGCGGCTACCCTGCGTGGTCAGGGTATCGCTTCCGAGCGTCTTGCGATCGCGAACGGTATCTCGGACCAGTACGCTATCTTGAAGCAGGCTGGTCTTGACAACAAGGATGCCGAGACGATCCTCCTCACGTCTCAGTACCTCGACGCGCAGACTGCTATCGCCGCATCGGGCAACACGAAGGTGATGTTCGTCCCCAGCGATCCGAGTGGCATCACCAACATCGCCAGCCAGTTCCGTAACGCGAACATCACGGGGAACGAGGCGTCTCGCTCCGAGTGAGGTTGACTTCACCACGTCATCTGTGGTACGCTAAGGGGCCGGGGATCGTTAGGATCCCCGGCCCTAGCCCCTGGCGGCGGATCTGCGTCCAGACCTCCTAAGTCAGGATCCCCGGTTCGACTCCGGGCAGGGGCACACATCGCTGTGATGGCAGCGTGACCAGCCCCTAGCGGCGGATTCCGCAGGCGAGACTTCTAATCTTGCCGTTCCCGGTTCGACTCCGGGTGGGGGTGCATGTTCAACGAGACGGTATCCAAGCGCTGTGACTACCCCGACTACATGTACGAGGTAGGCCCCGGCTGGGTGCCTCTTGTCAACGATCTTGCTCTCGAACTCGAAGCGATCTGGCCGGACTACACGATCGCTCAGATCAAGGAGAAGTTCGGTGAACTGAGGTTCTATGCTGACCTCCAGGGCGAATACACGAACGATGTGTTCTCAGCGTTCCACGAAGCGATCCGATCCGCAGAGGAGCGTTCCGTCACCACCTGTGATGAGTGTGG
The DNA here is from genome assembly GCA_035592055.1 of Phalcoboenus megalopterus. Classification (NCBI taxonomy): domain Eukaryota; kingdom Metazoa; phylum Chordata; class Aves; order Falconiformes; family Falconidae; genus Phalcoboenus; species Phalcoboenus megalopterus. Next base: position 3,870 of record JAVJHZ010000342.1, read on the forward strand.
AGAACCGGGAACCTGCGGCTCTGTCGGCAACAGCATGTACTACGCGACCCGCTGTGAGGCTCACAATGGTCGCAACAGTGGTACACTGTGATGAACAAGGAGAACAACATGACCATCATCGAAGACATCAAGGGACGACTCACTAAGCCAGAAGCGGCGAGTCAGGTAGAGACCATCAACAAGGGATGGCTCCCGATCGTGGACGAGTGCCACCGGCGAGCCCTCTCTCACGATCTCCAGTACCGTATCGCCCACGTGCGTAGGCATGTCACAACTCCCCGACAGGGAGATGGCGAGCCCGGATCCGTAGAACTCGTGTTCCGGATCGAGCCGAATGACGAGTTCGCAGAGAACCTTGAGCGTGACATCGTGGTGCGGTCACAGCATACCTGTGAGGGTTGCGGAGGAACCGGCTCGTATCGTGACGACAAGCGCGCCGTTCTGTGCGCGTGGTGTGTCAATTCCTACAAGGGGTAACGAGGCCGACCTGAGCGCCAGTTCGAGACGAAGGACATCGGACCACACGTGACCGCTCCCGAGTCGTCGGGCGTTCTGCGATCGTCGGGGTGGACTGGTAGCCGATGAGCGAAGGCGTCATGGCCTTGCTGAGTGTACTGCCCCGTGGTGAACACCTGTTCACCGAACCGGTCCTCGATGGACGAGATGAAGCGAGTCGCAACGCCTCGACCACGATGCGCCGGGTTCACCTCGATGTCGCAGAGGACCAAACCAGCCTCACTGCGGTGGATCTTCATGAACGCGATGCACTCGTCGCCGGAACGTAGCCACAGTTCAGCGCGAGTTCCTGTATCGTCGGTTCGAGTTCGCCCCACGTAGATTTCACCATCGCTCAGGCCGATGTCTGTTCCCGGATCCGACGACGGCTTACGCGCGAATCGCCCGCGATCGCGGGGTTGGTTCGGGTCGTACGTCATAGCGGAAACTTGCCTTGCATCTCATCCCAGTCACTAACGAACGTCATGTCCTCGAAGTCGACGTGAGAACCGGAGAACTCTGTACCGCTCAGAGACTCCTCGTCCGTGTCGTTGTTCTCACGGTACCACTTCATGACGGGGATCTTGCCAGCGAGGGCTGCGTATCCTGCCGGAGTGAACGATCCCGTAGTGTACATGCGTTCACCGTACTTCTCCTCCACCGCGCGGATCATGCGCCCCGCGATGCCCTTTCCTCGATGATCGGGGCGCACCTCGATGTCGCACAGGACAAGAGCCTCGTCTGGCTTGCTTGTCGGCTTGTGCATCACGTGGATGTAGCCGACCGGGACTCCCCCGTCTCGTACCCATAGTTCGGCAGCGATGTCATCGCCGGGGCCAATCGAGCGCTGCTTGTTGACGACGAGTTCCAACTCGTTCTTGTCCAGGCCGATGTCTGTTCCCGGATCCGAGGACGGCTTACGCGCGAATCGCCCACGATCGCGGGGCTGGTTCGGATCGTACGTCATGTTGTCGTAACGTGCGGGCTGTGGTAGAATGGAGGACACACCCGCACGTTGACGGAGCATGATGAAGAATCCCGCACAGCCCAGGCTCGATGATGGTCGGTTCGGATTCGTCGACCGTGTAGACCACGGACAGTTGGACGACTTGAGCGCTACGATCGCTGAGACGATCGTGAAGACCCCTCGTATGGCGCGTAACAAGGTTCGACTCGGGCGCACTGACGACTTGATGAACACTCAGGTCATGGCGTGGATGGCGTCGACCACGAAGGGCAGAAAGTCGCTGGCTACGCTGCGATCCGAGATGGAAGCGCAGCGTGACACGGAGACGGTGCGCTGGCTTGACACGGTTGAGAAGAACGGTCTTGACCTGGAGAACATGCTGAAGGCTCGCCGCGCCGAAGAACGCAAGACGACCGAGAAGGCCAAGAGAGCCGCGTCGAACTCGTGTAGCCCGTTGCGTGTTAGCAAGGACGTGATGGAGGGGCGCAAGCCTTCAGCGGCAGAGGTGTGCCCCATCATCGCTGCTGAGTGGGACCATGAGCGTAACGTGGACGACGAGGGAAACCCTATCTCGCCCGAACAGGTGACACCGTCATGAGCACGGTAGAGGTCCGTCAGACCTGCCTCTTCAGGAACGATGAAGACGCCGCACGTTGAGGTGATAACGCAGTCCGGTCACTGTCGTAGTACAGAAGATGGTGGCCGGACTTGCATCAACCTCGATCGTGTGTTACGGTGCCTCTAGTTACGACTACATGGAGGTACACTGATGGAGCACAACACCACGAACATCGCTATCACGGCGATGGCGGACTACTCGAAGAACCCGAGTGACGGCACGTCTGACGAGATGTACGTCGCGGTCACGGACTACGTTCTTCGTCACGGCGTGGACGACAAGCCCCTGCTGAGTGCTATCGCTCGCTATGAGAACGCGCAGTTGGACGGGGACACTACGACCGTGGCGAGCGTTCTCTACCGTAGCGCTGCGGAGTACTTCGGCCTTGTGGAACGACCCACAGAGTGTGTCAACAAGGTGACGAAGCCGAAGCGTCACGTCATGACCCTTGACGAGGCGACCCGAGAGTTCGAGGCGTGGCGCGGCATCCAGGACATGATGTCCGGCAACGAGGCGGAGATCTTCCGTATCGCTGAGTCTTTCCTCTTCCATCTCAAGGAGTAAGAATGTACGACCCTAGCCAAGCCAGAGCGCGAACCGGAGAGTGGACGAAACAGTACCGCTCTGCTCCCAACCAGTTCCCCCTTGGCGATGACCCCTATGCTACGTCTCTTCTTGATGCGCCTCGACTCATCGTGGGAATCGTAGGATCGCGCGGTTACGGCCTTCACCATGCGAACAGCGACACCGATCGTCTCGCTATCGCTCCGTTTCCGACGCGTCGTCTCATCGGAGTCTTCCCGCCCCGATCCGAAGACCTGACCTACCACGCCACGGGTGATGAGGACATCACGATCCACGAGGTCGGAAAGTTCACGCGGCTCGCTCTGAACAACAACCCGACCGTCACGGAACTGATGTGGCTGCACGAGGACAACTATGAGTCTTCGACAGACTACGGTGACGAGTTGCGGGAGATCCGCTCTGACTTCCTGAACGCGACGGGAGTCCGCAACGCTTACCTCGGCTACGCAACGAGCCAGTTCCGAGGGGTGGAGCGTGGTAAGTCCGGAGCGAAGGATGAAAAGTACCGTCGCCACTTCTACCGACTGTGCCTCCAGGCCCGTCATGCGTGGGAGACGGGTGAAATCAAGGTGATGCTCGATGAGTCGGAACGCGAGCGAACGATGGAGTTCGGTCGTGTCGCTACTATCGACGACATGAGAACAGTCATGGAACGGACGGAGGCTGTCTTCGAGGAACCGACGCCCCTGCCGGAGAACTCTCGCACGGACCGGGTGGAAGACTGGCTCCAGAGAATCCGCCACGATCACTACTGACAACGAAGCGATCCGGATCGTCTCGATCCGGATCGCTTCGTTGTGCTGGTCTCGGCTACAGCATGAACTTGTCGAGCACAGCGTCCTGTACGGCCTTGTCAGCGGCTCTCAGTTCGTCAGCGGCTCCGTGGAGCATCCGGGAGACTTCGAGCCTCACAGGGTGCGGTACGGGCCTTGTAGCACCCTCTGCGTATCGCACCGAGGAGAGCACAGCGTTCCAGGCATCCGGCACACGGCGAACCTCGTCTGAGATGTCGGCTCCCTCCTCGTTGTAGATGGAGAGAGCGTCAGAGGTGATGGTCACTGACAGAGGATCCTGAGCATCGACGAGGACGACCTGCTCAACCGGATGCTGCTCCTTCGTCTCCGTGCAGATCCGAACCGGGCTCCCCTCCACGAGTGCGATGGGGCCCATGTCGTTCTCGTTCGGAAGTTCGACGATCGCGGCCCCTAGGTCCATGTCGAACGCAGTGCTAGACGCGAAGATCGTGAAGCCGTGCGATCGCGCGACGCGAGCGAAGCGATCCGTCACGAGGTCGTCCGAGTAGAACAACACGATCGCTGGCTTGTCTTCCTTCAGCGTCATGAAGTACCGGTCCACCTCGTCGGAAGCGAACTTCGTCAGACGAGGCGTCACGAGATGAACCTTCTCGGCTCGTGACGTGACGAGTTCACGATCTTCGGACACGACGTACAGGGGAAGACCACCGTGGACCGCGACGTTCACCGCGAACTCGAAACGTTCACTCATCGATCCGACGATGGAGTAGTGGCGCTGCGTGTCGACCTCGAACATGCGGACTGCCCTGTCCGCGAGCAGAGGGATGTCGACCTTGACTCGGTTGTGCACGTAGGGGACGTTCGCCGTCTCGTCATGCCACGTGACGATCCCACCGCGTTCCATCGTGGCGCGCTGAAGCCCCGTCGTACGGACAGGGTGTGCGGCCAGGAAGCGCTGTGATGCGAGGATCGGATAGATGCGCGAGGACCGTCCCGACTCGATGAGCCGGTTGAGTCGATTCGCCACACCTTGAGCACGTACCGTTACGATGGGGGTGCTGGTTTCGTCCAAGCACATCCTTTCCAGGCCGTCCACGACGACGAAGATCGGTGGCTCATCGGTCACAGAGCGTCCCGCAGCGGCGTTCGCTGTGTACCGTCGCACCATCTCATCGACCACGTGTTCGAGGACGACGAGCGCGTCCTTCATCTCGGTCGTTGCTCCCTCGAAGGGGCTCCGATAGTCGCGGGGGAACCCTACGTCGATGACGTAGACTGTGCCCATCGTGGATGCTTGGGCCACGAGGTGTTTGAGCAGGTTCGTCTTGCCGACTCCTGTGACCCCCTCGATCGCCAGCGGTCCATCGACTGCGGGCTCCCAGTACATCGAGCAATCCTGTCCAGCGAGGTTGAGACGGACGTGTTGCGTCACGTTTTCGCTCAGGGATCGCAGCGTTTCGAGGGCCTGCATGTAGGTGACGCCGTGCTCCGATGCGTAGCGTCGTGCTTCGCGCTGTAGCGCGCGGTTCGTCTCGTGCAGAGACATGATGATTCCTTCCGTGCCTGTCCGCGCCCAGACACGAAGAAGTGTCTGTGATTCGACCGGCCACCGTTTGCCCCTCAGCAGGCCGTACAGCGCGGTGTACATGCCCTCAGGACGCGCTTGTCGCAGCGCTCCGCCAAGTCTATCTCAGCGGAGCGCTCCGAGTCAAGTTAGTTGAGGATCAGAGCGTCATCAACTTCATCGAACGCTACGGTTACCTCACGATCCGAGAACGCATCGAAGACACGGCGCTTCAACAAGGACATCGCGTACGTGTGACTTGACCGCTCCAGAAGTCTCACCCTCAACCTTAGGGTTACACTGTCGTGGTCTGCGTTGCTCAGCCCTAGCATCTCGATGTCTCGGAACACCGGAGTAGTGCCTACCGGAGCACGGTTCAAAGTCGAGCGGACCAGTTCCAATCCTGAGTCCTGCGGCTGCTCGGTGATAGCCTGCATGTCAGTGAGAGTGTCTGTCGTCATGTTCGGTACGATCGTCGGGACGAGATCCGCTACGTCGCGGATCGTCACAGTCGTCGGAGTCTTGTTGGACGCTACTTCGGCTACGCCACGAAGAGTACGTCTCAGTTCCGCAGTGGCTTCGACGAGCAACGACTCGTACTCGCTGACATCATCACTCGTGACACGTCGTTCTTCGTACGGCTGGCATGTCACATCGAGGATGAGGCTACCCGAGGCTTGGGTCTTGTTGCCGACCTTGCTGATCTCGGAGTGTCGGATGTAATACATCGTGCCGTCCGCGCTCTTGAGGGCTGTAGTGCGAACTCCGATGGATGTGACTACTCCCGCGAATCCGAAACCGGTGTCGATGTAGTCTCCGACCCCGTAATGGTCCTCAACGATGACGTGATATCCTGCGATGACATCCTTGACGACGTTCTGACCAGCGAACACGGCAGCGAAGGAGGCGGCTCCGATGACCCAACTCGAAGTCGATGAGGACATGGTGATCCCGAGTTGTCCTAGTGCCATGAGGATGAACAGAGACCACCAGAAGAAGAGGAACACGCTGAACATGAGGGAGCGCTTGGCTCGCGATCGTTCAGACTTGCGGTTCTCGCTGCGGATAGGCGTGGAGAGAGCCGACTTGCGCGCGAGGGCGTAGGATCTTCCGATGGAGAACACGAGCACGATGATGAGCAGTTGCCACCAACGATGAGCCAGGTTCGTGAGGATCATCGCCCCCACGTCGTGAAGGCCCTTCACCGGAGACGATGTCAGAAGTGAGATGAGGTCACGGACATCGATTTTCGTCATAATGGTCTAATCGTACCAGAACGCCCCTGCAATTTCAAGTTGTGCTCCGCTTCGTGATATGATGGCTCCATGCAGACATACTTGGACGCGCTACGACACGTGTTGGAGAACGGAACGATCCGCGACGATCGAACCGGTACCGGAACCCGCAGCGTCTTCGGCTACCAGATGAGGTTCAACCTCTCCAAGGGCTTCCCTCTCGTCACCACGAAAAGAGTCCACACGAAGTCAGTCTTCGCGGAACTCGTCTGGATGCTTCAGGGCAGAACAGACGTGGCGTGGCTCAACGATCGCGGCGTCACGATCTGGGACGAGTGGACCCTCGAAGACGGTACGATCGGTACCGGCTACGGCTATCAGTGGAGGCACTGGGACGCGCGAACCCCCGGTGTGTACACCAACCAGATCTACGGTGCCCTCCACACGATCGTGAACGCCCCGAACTCGCGGCGCAACATCGTGAGCGCGTGGAACGTGGACGAGTTGCACCACATGGCGCTGCCGCCGTGCCACGCCTTCTTCCAGTTCTACGTCGCTGACGGTCGGCTCTCGTGCCACCTGTACCAGCGATCCGGCGACATTTTCCTCGGTGTGCCCTTCAACATCGCCTTCTACAGCGCGATGACCATTCTGTTCGCACGCCTCACCGGCTTGGAGCCTGGGGAGTTCGTTCACTCCTTCGGTGACTTGCACCTGTACAACAACCACGTGGATCAGGCAACGGAGCAGTTGTCCCGTGAGCCGCGCCCCCTGCCAACCCTCGACATCCGCCTGCCTCAGGTGAAGCCTGACGAGGACGATGACGACATCGACGTGATGCTGAAGATCATCGACTCCCTCGACTGGGACGACTTCATCATCACAGGCTACGACCCTCACCCGCGTATCAAGGCTCCGGTGGCAGTATGAGCATGACAGTGGACACTCGTGCGGCGAACTTGCTGAAGCACGCTCGCCGCAAGGTGACGAACAAGTACCCCGACGTGACTCGCATCACCATGTACATCGACACTGATCAGGATTGTCGAGTCGCTGCGATCCAGTTCGGCCCCGAAGAGGTCGATGTGACCAACCCCGATCACCAAGACGTGTGGTACGACATCGCTCAGATCGTCGAGTCAGAGATGTTCCGTCTCGACGAAGAGTTCGATGAGACGGTGACCAGAACGAACAGAGCGTTCATCTCAGCGATCGAAGAAGACCACTCCTTCTTCGAGCACACGACGGAACGAGTTGACTACTAGGCGAAGATGCCAAGCGGCGTCCCGATGGTGTAGTTCGGGAACATCGTTGCCAACGGAGCGTTGACAAGTCGTTTCGCTGCGAGTTCGGAGATGACTCGACGGTAGTCTGTCGTGATCGCGACATCCCCCGCGTCAAGATTGCTCGGAGCCAGGCCAGGCCAGTTGGTGAACACTTGTCCACCATTGACCTTTCCACCTGCTGCGAACATCACGTTCCCATGTCCGTGATCGAAGCCACCCGAGTTGTTCTCGGACACGCGGCGACCGAACTCGCTCATGGTGATCACCGTCACGTTGTCCCACGACGCTCCCAAGTCGAGACGAAGAGCAGCGAGACCATCAGACAGGTCTCGGATCTTGCGACTGAACCATGACGCAGGGTCGCTCGACTGTCCCAGACTCGCGTGCATGTCCCAGTCTCCGATGTCCACGCACGCGATCTGGAGCCGTTGCGAGTGACAAGACATTGGTGACACTCGCATCTTGGCGTTGAGGAAAAACCTCTCCACCAAGAACTCCGC